>CAJGYO010000007.1:91484848-91684848 GCA_904845875.1 Miscanthus lutarioriparius
GGGTGCCATGATGGTGCCGGGTCTTCGCTCGTGGGCCGCATTAGTATGGGATCGAGGCCGTTGCCGCCACATGCGCCGCTTATCCCCGCTTGGGCCGGGCCGTGTCTCGTTGTTGTGGCGCAGAGCTCTTTGGGCACGGCTATCGCCGGGCTGTCAAGCACAGATCAAGGCCACACGGAGCCTGCTGCTCCTTGCCTTGTCCTCGCTTGTTAAATGGCTTCATGACACGCCGGCTGCTCTCATCTCGCATTCCGCGGCATTGGTCAGGCCACCGGGACGGCAAGCGGACTGAAATGCTACCGAGCCAAATTCGCAGCGCATGGTCACCGCCGTACAATTACTCACGCTTAGGCGCAGTGTTGAGCCCGCGCACGCCAACCATCTTCGGCCTTCAATTGATCCCATTCGAGTTTCAATTGGTCGCTTTCTCCGCTGCGTTATTATACGGACTGTCAGAGCCGAGGGCAGCTACTATCGCACCACCTCTCACCAATTCACTCCACCATGAGTTCTCGATGATAGCCTTCCATGCTACGCTAAGACTTACCTTTCACCGCCATCGCTTTCCCAACAGCCACGACATATTACACGCATCGCCACCATCGCGAGCTTGCTGCAGGCGCTGCTGGTCGGCATCATTATTCGTCCGGCCTCGCCAAAACCATCACCACATGAGTGCTTCGTGGTACGAGTAGTGTGGTTCCGCTGAGTTACCCATCTCCCCGTGGTGGTTTAGGGTGCCCACTTGCTCAGCCACTGGCTGCCTGCATGGCTACGCCGCCATGGTTAGACTCACTTCATGAAGGCCCACTGCCCTTCGTGAATCTTACTCCAGGGATAGGTCGGTCGTGTCGCAGCTGCTCGCTAGCTTGGCTCCTGAAAGCGGGTCTTGGTTGCCGACGTGACTGCCAAGTGCTTGCCGGCCACGCTGGCTGGTAGTGCTATAGCGGGTGCTCATGGACTTGTGGGTGTCGAAGATGATTTGTTCTCCGGTGGGTTATACTGTTTAAGTCTGCATCAGACGAATAGTGTGCGTTCAGGAACGCAAATTGATTCGGTACTAAGCGCAGGGGACGTTTTAAATGTGCCGTGAGCGCCGCTGGCCTTCCCATCAGACGGGTCGTTGTTGCGCTGGTCAAGCCATCGCCCTCGTGATAGGCCACGCCATGTAGATAGTGGGTCATGGGTTGAATTCAGTTTTTTCTGTGAAATTAGTAGATGCTTTTTCTAATTTAAATTCAGAGTCGATTTTGGAAAATTATAGTAAATGTTGTATGTGTCCAAAAATAGTGAAACAAAATTTGTTAGGTTCACAAAATGGGATCTATCTGCTGGTGTATTCGGTTTTATAGTTATCTATGATAATGATAGATTCATTAATTCATTTAGGAAAGCTTAGCATTATTTAGCCTATTATTTGTAGGAATTCTTGTAGGCAAATTGGTAATAGATTTAGCCATGAAATTTTGTAGTAGGTTTATTGTATTATTATGTGTTCACCGTAATTTTGTAGCCTTAGAATAGGTTGATAAATATGGTAGCTAATACTCCTTGTTTTATCATATATAGTAAATTGATATTAAGAATAAGAATGCCTTTAGTTGCTAAGTTAATACATGAAATGTTTCTATACCATTTAGTGGAAATGATAGGCAACTTAGCGCTTTTAGTCGGTAGTATTAGCTTATAGTGGTTTGATAGATGTATTCTTATTTTAAGAGTTGTTGGCTTGCCGTATTATTAAGTGTTGCACCATCATTTCATGCATGTAGATAACGAGTTGGTAGAGTTCGTATTATTGGTGAGCAGGAGTATGAAGGAGATCATCGAGGAGTACGGAGGAGATTCTCATACGTGAGGGAGCCCTAGAGCCATCAGTTGTTAAATTTTGTTGACACCCACCCGCTCCAAGGCAAGCCCCGTGCATAACCCTTATTTTGAATGATATCTGATATATATATATATGTGATGTGTATTTACGCTATGAGGCACTTTTATGGAAACTACCGCATGGATATATACCTACCTATGAGTCCTACTAGCATAGGTCAGTAGTTGCTATGCTCAGAGTTTTATAGCGTGAGTAACCTGCCGTTGCTCACAATAGGTGATTATTATTATCACTCATGATAAAAATGGTAAAAGGAAAATGGAGAGTGGGTAGTGATATGGTTTGGGTATTGGTGGGTGTGAGAGGTTGTGTCCTGCAGCCAACGGGGCATAGCTTGGTTATACTGTTTCCCTGTCTGTGTCGGTTAAGGACCGGCCGTTGCATTGGATTCTAGGCAAGTCATAGACTTATTATCCTGAACACATACTTGTGTATGGGCGCAGGAAAGGCTTGTTGCCCTCTTGTCGTGGGTTCTGGCTCTTTTTTGACCGACTGATTGGAGGCAAGGATGGTGGAGGTCTAAGCACCGCACTGAGTCCGAGACTCAAGAGCGGGGGCTTGGAGTCCAAGTTTGGACGGGGACCTGGACCCCGTGATAGGAGAGTGGTGGGTTGGTCCTGCTTGTGCTAGGGTACAAGCGGGGCATGTGTTTCGGGGTACCCAGCTGGGCACATTGATTCATGAATCGCCAGCGATCCGGTACGGCTTGTCTATAATCTAGCACCGTAGTAAGAACTAAAAGAGGAAAGGTGGTGAAATAGAATTGTTTGCCCAACTCTTGCTTGAAAGTAGAACAGGTGCTTACATAGGATGGCTAGATAATGAACCAATCATGAATGCTAATAATTAACATACATAAGGATTCACTATTAGTATTGCTTTCTGCAAAAAGAAACCCGATAAACCATAAAGCTTATTATATCCCTTGAAGTCGGGAAATTATTCCCACTAGTCGGATAAGTCTTATGTAGTACATTGTGTACTTAGGGTTTATTTACCCCTCACAGGTGTTGCTTGAGGAGTAAGCCATTGTGTGAAGGATTCTTCCGGTGGGCACAGATTGAATCCTTGTATATTATCGATAGATGTTTCTTTTTATTCCATTTGTTAAATTTTCTTTTCTGAATTTAGTAATCGTAATAATATATTTCTAAGAACTCTGGATGTATGAACTGGCTAAGTAATGTAAACTCGTTCTCATTATTGGATCCCGAGGGAAAATATGGATTGTTTGGGTTCTTCCTTGGGGTGTGCTCGATGGAATCCGCCCACTATAGCTCGCTCTAAAGGGTGCTTAGTGTCTAGTGGAAGACAAGTGCCTCCGTAAGTGAGTTATTTTAGGCGGTTCTACCACATCACCCACCAAAGAGCATCATGACCACCAAGCAGCCATTAGAGCTAATACATATGGATCTCTTTGGACCGTCACTACCTAAGTATCAGGGGTAACAAATATGGTCTTGTTATTGTTGATGACTATTATTCTGTTTCACTTGGGTATTTTTATTGCATGACAATTGCTAAATTCAAGAGAAGGTGAAGATATTTGTTAGAAGAGCTCAAAAGGAGTTTGGTCTTCCCATCAAGAAAGTGAGAAGCGACAATAGGACCGAATTCAAGAATACTCTAGTTGAGGAGTTTCTTGATGAAGAGGGCATCAAGCATGAGTTTTCAACTCCATACACCCATCAATAAAATAGTGTAGTAGAGAGGAAGAACCGTACACTCATTGATATGGCAAGAACAATGCTAGATGAGTACAAGACGTCGGATATCTTTTGGTGTGACGCCAACACCGCACGCTTGCCATGCCATCAACCGCCTCTACCTACACAAGAAGTTGAAGAAAACATCATATGAGATTCTTTCCGGTAAAAGCCTAAGGTCTCTTACTTTAGAGTGTTTGGGTGCAAGTGTTTCATACTTAACAAGAAACCCAAAATCTTTAAGTTTGCACCTAAACTTGATGAAGGTTTTCTTCTTGGCTATGGATCAAATGAGCATGCCTACCGTGTCTTCAACAAAACCTCCGGGAGAGTTGAGATTGTGGTAGACGTGACATTTGATGAATCTAATGGCTCTCAAGTGGAGCAAGTTGATTCAAGTGTTCTAGGAAATGAGGATCCACCATATGAAGCAATCAAGCAATTGGCTATTGGTGATATTAGACCAGAAGAAGAAGAAGAAGTCACTGAAGTGGAGGTTCCTTAAGTTGCTGCTGCACCTATTTCCGCTAATGTACCTAATGCTACACTGCAGCAAGCATCTGCTGCAACTCTAGAGCGTGGTAGTGCCGCACTTGAGGGCGGCAATGCCGCACTCCACTGATCGTGACAACTCATTCAATTCCAGCTCGAGGACAATACCTACAACCCATATTTGAGCAAGATGATGATGAAGATCCAGAAGATGAACAAGAGACCATTGAGCATCCAAGGCTAAGGCAAACAGTTCAATGGGATCATCCCGTTAACAACATCCTTGGGAGTCTTCGAAACGGGGTAACAACTCGTTCACATTTAGCAAACTTTTGCCAATTTTACTTGTCTGTTTCTTCTTTGGAGCCTCTTAAGGTAGAACAAGCACTTGGAGACCCGGATTGGGTGATGGCCATGAAAGAAGAGCTAAACAACTTTGAAAGAAACCAAGTGTGGAATTTGGTGGAACGACCCAATACCAATGTCATTGGCACCAAGTGGGTCTTCCGCAACAAGCAAGATGGAAATAGAGTTGTGACAAGAAACAAGGCAAGGTTGATTGCTCAAGGTTTCACTCGAGTAGAGGGCTTAGACTTTGAAGAAACATAGGCACCGGTGGCAAGACTTGAAGCAATTCGAATGCTTCTAGCCTATGCCGCTCATCACAACTTCAAGCTATATCAAATGAATGTGAAGAGTGCATTTCTCAATGGCCCTATTCAAGAACTTGTCTATGTTGAGCAACCACCGGACTTTGAAGATCACAAGTTTCCCATCCATGTCTACAAACTCCAAAAGGCGCTCTATGGAAGCAAGCAAGCACCAAGAGCATGGTATGAATGCCTTAAGGAATTCTTGCTTAAACAAGGTTTTGAAATAGGCAAAGCCGATCCTACCCTTTTCACTCACAAAGTTGGCAAAGATATATTTGTGTGCCAAATATATGTCGATGAAATAATATTTGGTAGTACTAATTATTCTTTTTGTGAGGAATTTAGTAGGATCATGACCAAGAGATTTAAGATGTCCATAATGGGTGAATTGAAGTTCTTCCTTGGATTTCAAATCAAGCAAGTGAAGGATGGAACTTTTATTAGCCAAACAAAGTACACCCATGATATGCTCAAGAAGTTTGACATGGTGAATGCCAAGCCTATCAAAACTCACATGCCAACCAATGGACATCTAGATCTCAATGATGAAGGGAAAGCCATGGATACTAAGGTATATTGCTCCATGATCAGCTCTCTACTTTATTTGTGCGCATCTATGCCCGATATTATGCTTAGTGTGTGCATATGTGCTAGATTTCAAGCTAATCCGAAAGAATGTCACTTAGTGACCGTTAAGAGAATCTTGAGATATTTAGTACACACTCCTAATCTTGGCTTGTGGTATCCTAAGGGCTCTAGGTTTGATCTACTTGGGTATTCAGATTCTGATTACGCCGGTTGCAAAGTAGATCGAAAAAGCACTTCGGAGACATGTCAATTCCTTGGACGGTCCCTAGTGTCTTGAGTTCTAAAATACAAAATTGTGTAGCCCTTTCCACCGCCAAGGCCAAGTATGTTGCAGTCGGTGTATGTTGTGCTCAACTATTTTGGATAAGACAAACCCTTCAAGATTTTGGATGTCACTTCACTAAAATCCCACCCTTATATGACAACGAAAGTGCCATAAAGTTAGCCAACAATCCCATAAGCCACTCAAGAACTAAGCACATAGACATTCGACATCATTTCTTGAGAGACCACGAAGCCAAAGGAGATATCAAAATTCGCCATGTGAGCACCGAAAAGCAACTAGCCGATATCTTCACTAAGCCTCTTGATGAGTCAAGGTTTTGTGCTTTGCATAGTGAGCTAAATATACTTGATTCTCGTAATGTGGTTTGAACTATAGCACACCTTGATTGATGAACTAGCATGGATAGGAGAAATGAATTGCAAAAGTATAAATATAATGCTTAAAATATTTTATTATAAGAAATAAGTGCATTATGATCATTATTTATATTGATTATTTGTTGTTGATCATAGTATGCTTGAGATATGCGTCCATATCCTATATATATAGAGGAATTTAGTTAGCAGCTAAATTTGCTATACTGGGGAGTGCGGCTGTGCCACTCCTGTCCTGCGGTAATGCCGCGTGTGGCTAGCGGCAGTGCCGCACTTTGAATTCCAACTGGAATTTGGCCCAAAATGGTAAGTTACTGTGGGGGCCCATCTCTTCTATCTAATTCACCTGGCCCCTAGGTAACCCTCTCTTCCCTCACCTCACCCCGACACCGCCTCTCTCCCTCGTGCCACACAGCACAGCCACCACCGTCGCCTCTCTGTTGCCACGCTGCCACTTCCGACAGTGCCGTGCTGTGCTGCTGGTCTTCCTCGTCGTTGCCAGCAGCCGCTGTAGCTTGTGGACGTTGCCGTTTCATCTCTTTCCTCCTCAATCCGTGAAAACCAAGGTGAAACCCTAACCTAATCCCGATCTATGCCATGGAGTTCTATATTTATTGGAAGATGGTTTCTAGTGACTGCATGATTAGGGTAGAAACTAGTTTGATGGATGAATTGAATCAAAACAATGATTCGTTGGTTGAGCCTCATCTGTACCCGCGGCAGTGCCGCATGTTGGGTGCGGTAGTGCCGCACTCAACAGATTGAACTTGTAAATGCAGATGTTGTTCCATCGATGACTCTCTGTTTTGGTTGGATTTATGCACCAGATTTGTTTCTATCTTAAAAATGTAGCCACTTTACCTACATTGTAGACAACTCCATGTATTTGTTTAGGTCTACTCATTCTGAGATTGTCTAGTGGTTTAGGAGAATATTTGAGAAATAGTCTGAATAGTTGAGAAGAATTGAATCGTGGGAGAGGGAAGCACTAAGTGTGGCAGTGCCACACCCTCTAACCTAATTAGTTTAGAGTGCTTTCTTAACTCAAGATTTGAATCATCTCATCTATCTAGAGTGTTTTTCAAGTGTTCTTTTATACCCCTTATGTATAGTTTCTTATTTGAACCTATATTTGTTTGCATAGATGTCCTCTGGAGGCGATGATGATCGGAGGGGGAAGAGGAAGATGACTGAGCCTCAGGATAAGCAGATGCCTCATCGTGGTCGTGGCAGGACCATAGGGGACAGCAGCAGTGCAGTAGGTAGAGATATTGCTAGAGACAGGGGGAGGAGAGATCAGATGATACAGGAGGAGGAGAACCTAGAGAGGGCTGGCCACACCATTCCTCCATGTGCTTGCCCAGATACTCCACCTCATCTTGAGGAGTTTGACAGGAGCTACATCAGAGAGTATTCTAAGGATGTAGTCATGAGGCATCCTATTGACACACGTGCTCATCCCATGCTCAACTATGTAGGAAAGTTGAAGATGGTGGAGGAAGCACGTGAGAATAATCCATATGAGCAGCTAAAGGATTTGGAGATTGACTACAGGTTTTGGAATGAGTTTCATTCCAACTTCTATGCATCTGTGAACTTCAACTCCAAGAAATCTAAGGTTGTGAAGATGCAGTATGTTGATTGGGAGGAGATGAAGGCAAAGAATGAGCCAGAATTCAATAAGGTGATCAAGGCTTGTGAGTTGTTTGGCCTCACTGATATTATGAGCTTCAGATATAATTGGAATGAGGAAGTGCTAGCCCAGTTACATGCCACTTTCTTCTATAGTATCTACACTGATGAGATGCACTGGATGACTGAGGGACGGCATTATAGAGTTGATTTTGTGACTTTCAGCCGGATCCTTGGTTTTGGAGAGGAGGAGCGGGGCTTCACTTACATTCATGATGAGGCTAGAGCTGAGATTTGCACATTGCATAGATGTGGATTGACAAAAGAAGTGCAAATGGGAAGGTCAGTGGTCTGAAGAGCTATTATTACATTCTGAACAATTTGATCAGGCGCACTATCAATCCCAAGGATGGAGCGGCTTCTGATCTTAATGGATATGTGAGGAATGTGCTTGCTAGATTTGCTCCTAGAGGTGATGGGTTTAATGTCCCTCGCTTCATGTGGCGTGAGCTGAGGAACGCCATGGAGGATGGGAGAAGGGGATACCCTATGCCCCCTATCTCATGTTTATGATTAAGAGGGTCACTGGCTATAAATTTGAGAAAGATGGTCTTCACACCGCCTACAAAATTGAGAAGACACGAGGAGGAGCAGGTGCTAAGGCAGGCGGTGAGGCGCTCTCCATCGAGTTGAGGCGTGCCTAAGTCATCCCGATCTAGGCCTCACAGGGAAAAGAAGATAGAGAAGTTTGGGAGATGGATTAAGGCCATTTTCACAACTTGCACTTATGCAGCGAGGACCGCATATTAGGACCGGTTGGAGAACCGTGAAGCCAACCAGAAGGCTAGAGAGCGTGCAGGGCTGCCACCTCTTTCTCCAGTTCAGTCACCGCCAAGGTTTGATGACCTCCCTAGTCTTTCTGAGACAGATTCAGAGGATGAGGAGGAGGAGGAGCAGGAGCAGCCAGAGCTTGATCATCACATAAATTTGAGGTCCACCTTGCAGTTCATGAGGAGAAGCACCAGGCGTGAGTGCCACACTTCGACCACTCATCGCCAAGGGAGGGCGATGGTGTATTCTTCTTCCTCCCCCGACAATGACGACGATGATGATGGTGGAGAGGAGATGTTGTAGGTGCTAGTGGAGCTGTTGGTGGGGACGATGTCGATTGGGACACCATCCAAGAGGATGAGGATTGAGTGTTGGTTTTTCTTCTTTTCTTCTCTTTTTGTTGCTTTATGCCAAAGGGAGAGAAAATTAGAGAGGTCAACAACTTTTTTGACGCCATAGAGGTTGCTGTAGCTAGAAGTCATGTTCATATCCGCTTAGAGTAGTCTTCGTTAGGTGAGAGTTTGAGAGTCCTTTAGAAACTCTATTTATGTAATAATGCTACTTAAGTACTTTTTATATGTGTGGGATATGGACATATATTAATCTATGTTGTTGCTTGTGATACAATTATGCTAGAATGTATATCTTTATATGTATCACATGTTGTGTAGTGTACATTCTAATCATGGTTTATTCATGACAAGTGCGTGCGGCAAGCTTTTCTAAAGTGTGTAGTGCCTTTTTGACTAACAACAAACCATGTTGTGCATAAACTATCATTTGCATCACGTTTACATACGACACGGTATGTAGCACCTGAGAGCATGAATGTAGGGGAGCCCCATTCCTTTCACTAAAATGTGAATCTTGGCTTCTTATGCCAATTTGAGAATTCAATTCTCTATTCACATACTTAGGGAAGGCTCTACACCCATGGCTCAAAAAATCTCAAAGTATTTATTTCATAACTTTTGTAAGCTCTAATTGGGTTGTCATCAATCACCAAAAAGGGAGAGATTGAAAGTGCAATCAAGCCCTAATTATGGGTTTTGGTGATAATGACCACACAATTAGAGAACTAATAAGACTTATCGAGATGACAAGCAAGGAATTCATGTTCGAGGATGCTACACGAAACGGAGGAGCCCCCAATTACAAGTGTAGATGGCTTCAAACTCAAAGGAGGTTCAAATTCTTTTATATTTTGAATTTGAGTATAGAAAAGGCCGTACTATAAAGGGAGACACAATGCTTAAGCTAATATATGCTACCAAGTGCTCAAACATACACATGCATCCTCAGATTCATAGCCAAGATAGTCTACACTTCACTCTTACCTTTGTTGTCTTGCGTGGTGCGGCACTGCCATACTTGAAGAGAGGCACTGCCACACTTAAGCCACGACACTACCATGACTTAAGTGACTGTTGGGGATGAGGGAGTATTTATACCCATCCTCTTCCTCCCCAACGTCTCTTTTCCTCCTGCTGCTGATTCCAGCATGCCCAAACAGAAAAGGAGCTCTCTCTCTCTCTCTCCCTCCATTGTTGACCTCAGGCCCCTAAGAAAATTCATTGATTTCCCCATCAGTCCTTGAGGGGAAAGGGTCCAAAACTCAATTAGAGAGCAGCTCCATTGATTCCCAAACTCGAAAGAGCACTTGGTTCACTTTTTGGCCAGCGGTTGTGTTTATTACTATTGGAGCTTGGCTCCTAGCAGCTAGGAGTTGCCGCCAGTGGAGCTTGCCAACTTGTGTGGCAGCCCCGGGAGGTTTATAACCATCTCTTGAAGCTAGTATACTCACCCCTCATCTCAAGAGTTAAGTCTCTTAACTTGAGAATGAGGAAGGGTTGGAAAGCCCTAAGCCTTAGTGGCTAACCTCAACAACATGGAGGTAGGCAAGCCTTGGTGGCGAGCCGAACTAAGGGATAAATCATTGTGTCACTTGTCCTTGATTTACATTACTTACATTTCATATAGTTGGTTGAGGTGATTTCTAGGGTTTCAAGTCGATCTACTTGTGTATGGTGTTCCTACCCATTCTAGCTCTTGATCTGTGACTATAATACCTGCAGTAAGCTGAGAAATTTCTCTAATCTAAGTTTTCGTTCACTTATTTTGAACTGTGACTCGAAGTTGTCTGCAGATGTGGCAGTGCCGCTATTCTGGTCCGGTAGTGCCACAGTCCGGCAGTGCTGCCCTCCAGAGCGGCAGTGCCGCAGGGTGAATTTGATAAAAGTTTGCGTGTTTGTTTTGATAGGCCTATTCACCCCCCCCTCTAGGCCAACCAGAGATCCTACACCTTTCCCACCTGTTGGCCGCCACCGCACGGCGCTGCTTCGCCGATGCATGGGCCAGGGCTCAGGGCACCGCCTCACGGCCGCTCGACGGTGGCGCGCTCACCCTTGGGCGAGTGCACACATCGGCGAGAGGCCTCGGGGCAGCGGCATCCTCCTCCTCTAGCCGTGGGCCACCTCTCAAGATCTCACTCGCTCCATGCGGGGATAGAATAGAAGGGAGTAGGAGCATGAAAAGAAGAGGAGGAAGGGGAGCTAGACTTGCTCCGGTGGCTGTCTTCCTCACCATCGTCGACGACCATTGTGGCTAGTTTCAAGTCCAGGGTAGAAAGGTGAACAAAAATTAGAAGGAGGTGATTCAAATCGGATCGAATTCCAACCCGAAACCCTAACCCTAACCCTAGAAGAATGGACGAGAGGGAAGGACCCCACAGTTTTCTCGCCACCGTCACCACCTCCGTCAGGTAATCAGAAGCCCCACCGACGCCTCACGCGGTACACGGGGGAGAAAGCCGAGCAGCGCTCATCGCCGCGCGTCTGAGCCTCGACAGAGAGGCACCGTCAGAGGACCCCTCGACGTGGTGGCGCTTACATACTAGGGAGCGTGCGCTCCGATGAGGGGACCCATGGCGGCGCCGAAAAGATCTAGGGTTTAGGGCAAGTCCCATTGCGCGCTTAGTGGGGATTAGGGCACCATCGCCTAGACCGCTCGACCAATGGCAAGACTCGGCCCTAGGGCGCGCCAGCGCCGTTGAGGGGACCAGCGACGGTGCCATTGCATTGCCTTTTTCTCTTTTCGGGCATGGCGAGGAGAGGAGAGGAGGAGAACCGAATGAGGTTAGGGTTCGAGAGCCGCATGCCACAGAGACGCTGTTTTGATCCGCCGAGGAGCACGGACGGTCGTCGAATCACGATGAACGGACAGCATTCGCTAGACCAGATTTGGCCAGTGGGCGAGAGAAATCAGCCCGAGCCAAGGTTGCGGCTGAGCTGGGGAAGCTTGGCGGCGAGCGGGCCGCCATGAAGGGCCGATTTTCTTTGCTAGGCGCAATAGTGCCTGCAGTCTTGCTGAGTGATTTGGCCCAATTGCATAGTACCGATTAGAATTAGTTTGTTCATTTTAGAAGCAAATTTTGATGATTTTTTGTCTAGTTTAAATCTCTCTGTCAAAATTTAAATCAACGGGATAATTTTTAGAGAGTAGTTGAGTCTTTATAAAAATGCTTCTAAAAGTAGATAAAGAAATTTTTCATGTTTCATTTTGCAAAGTTTAATGTTGATTATCTTCTAATTAAATTGAACCAAGGAGAATTTAATTTGAAGAGCGATTTTTTAGTAAATTATGATTAAGTTTATCCTCTATTTAAATTAGAACCAACAGAAAAATTTAAATTAGAGGAGAAGTCCGTTTTGTTTAAGTCAGATTATGGTATTGTCATTTTCTGACCAACGTTGATGATGAGTTGATGACAATATTATAATGAGTTCAAGGCTGAGGTTTAAATCTCGGATAAATTTTACCCCAAGGTGGTCAATTTTCAGAGAGTAAATAAGGACCAAAAAATGCTCTTGAACTAAAAGAATGTATTTTATTATCAAATTTCTGCTGCAAAGATGTTGATTATCTTCTAATTAAATTTGAACCAACAGGACAATTTAATTGTGAAGAGTAGTTATATGTATTAAGTTGATTTATGAGTTTTATGCATTAATTCTATTTTTTGTCCAACGGTGATGTAGAATTGATGCAAAAGCACCTTTGTTTATTTAACAAGCGAGATCACTTTCATTTTGCATGCCAATGAAATTTTGCCGCAATGTCAGGTATGTGAATAAAAAGGCTTGAGTTAAGCAGATTCAGGATTTGTTAACTAATTTTTGATTAAATTAGAACGAACGGAAAGATTTAATTAGAAAATAAAGTATAAGTGAATGTTTTAGTCATCATGACTAAGTTTTTGTTACACTAAATTATGTATAGATTTATCCCGCATGGGGAGAAGTTTTGGCGTAGTACTTATGCTAGTCAATCCTACATGGCGGAAGAAGTTTTGTGATGATTCACATGTTTTGTATCCCACATAGTGAGAGAAGTTTAGGTAGCTCTTATCTTTGTTCTAGTATTGACCATGGCACAATAGAAATGCAACGTCATGGTCAATACTAACCAAAAGATAAGAAAAGATGCAAGCGTGACTTGTAAAAATACTGCTAATGAAAGACCTCGTTGAGTTTTTAAAGTGAAATAAGGAAAGTGTACTCCTAAACGGATCAAGAAATAACTTTGTTTATATGACATAATCATGTGAATGAAGTAAGTTAGTGTCTCTTTGTTCATAGATTTTCTAAATAGTTCTCGAAATTATGGCAGCAAAGTTCATGCCATATTTCGAGGGGGAGAATATTAAGATCAATTAAGAAAAATACTCTTCATTAAGAGTGAGATAAAGATTAATTAAGATGAATGCGACCGTTGAAAGAGTACAACGGTCACACCAATGATACCCCTAAGCAGAGAAATAGCTAAATTCTTGGACCTTTTAAAGTTCTGACAGGAAGATAGCGTAGTCAGCCTCAAAGATATTAAGGTGGTGCTTAAAGTGCCATATGAGGTTTTAACAGATTAAACCCAAATAAGATATTTGAAGATACACTATCTTTAGAAAATATGGGAAGATCTGGGGGAGCATGGTATGTAGAGGTATGTAGAAACCTAAGACTTGAAGAGAAGAGGGACTGCATGCCCACTCTAGTGACTCAGGAGCAACAAGTTTCTCAATACTTGTTGATGTTGTATGACTAATACAACACCTGTTGTTAGCTCTTCGAAGAAGATGAATAACGTAAATAAGGATCTTATAATACATGAGCCTGTAGAATCAATTGTCTCTTAGCAATGAAGAGCAACAACAGCCCCATATGAAAGTGCCAGTAGCTAAGGCCTTAGAAGGTCTCAAAGAATTAGTAAACCAATTTTTCTGATGACTATGAAGTCTATGTTAGTAAAAAAATTCAAATAGAGGGTGATCCCACCTCATTTGAATAAGCCATGAGAAGCGTTTACTCGTTTAAATGACAAGAAGCTATGGAAGTTGAAATGAATTTGATGAATACCAACGATGTTTGGGACTTAGAAGAAATTCCTAATGGAGCCAAAATAGTAGGCTGTAAATGGGTCTACAAGACAAAATATGACTCCAAAGGGAATGTAGAAAGATATAAAGCACAACTTTTAGCAAAATGCTTTATGCAAAGAGAATGAATAGATTACGATGAGAGTTTTCTCTCCAGTCTCATGCAAGGATTCTTTTAGAATCATAATGGTGTTATTGGCACATTACGATTTAGAGTTACATCAGATGGATGTAAAGACGGCATTCCTCAACGAAGATTTGTATGAAAACGTTTACATGGCACAACCCAAAGGTTTTGTCATGGAAGAAAAAGAAAGTATGGGATGCTGCCTGTAGAAATCCATTTACGGGTTAAAACAAGTCTCTAGACAGCAGTATTTGAAGTTGATGAAACGATAAGAAAGTTTGGGTTTAAAGAAAATGAGAAGGACAATAGCATTTATGCGAAGTTCTAGAATGGAAAACTCTTTTTCCACATCATGTGTATAGATGACATCCTACTCACTAGTAATAATGTTAATTTGTCATTGGAGAAGAAGTTTTGTCCTCAAGTTCAATGTGAATGATCTTGGTGAAACGTCATTGGTTCTAGGAATCGAAATTCACCGAGATAAAAGAAAAATAGGGTATTAGGACTATCGCAAAGGCATACTTAGAAAAGATTCTAAAGAAATAAAGTGTGCATGCGAGTAAACCTACGCCTGCTCCTATAGTCAAGGGTAATAGTTTTGGGAACTTTAAGTGTTCCAGGAACCGATATGAGATCGATCAAATGAACATGGTTCTATATGCTTCAGCTGTTGGAAGCTTGATGAGTGTACAAGTACAAGTAAGAACTTACCCTGACGTAGTTTACGATCCAAGGATATTTTGGTAGAAGTCCGATTCGGATATAGATCTCTGGAATGGAGTTGAGAATGTCTTGCAATTTTGCAAAGTATCATAGGCCTCATGCTGAGTAAGAAAGAACAAATACTCTTAAATAGTTGAGGATACAAATGTTAAGTCTTGGCGAGATGTGTAGTGAAATCCACAGTAGTTGCTAACACTCGCAGTTGGAGTATTATTGTGGAAAAGCTCCAAAGAAATAATTGTGGTGTCATCAATGATGCATACCATAGTATAGCTTGTCATGAGGCTTCGGGAACAGGCAAAAGGTGGTTAAGGGAATCTGTACCCGGATTTAACAATGGTAGACAACAGTAATAATCATTTAAAGTAAGTTAACTCCTAAGACAACATGTCAAGTGTGCCGTCAAACACATTGACATTTAGTTATATATTGTAAAGGAGAAAATCCAGAATTATTTTGAAAGCATTGAGTATATAAGTACCAAGCAAGTACTTGTGGATCCGCTTACCAAAGGCTAATCACCCAGTGCATTCAGAGAACACACAGTCGACATGGGTTTACGGGAAAGCCTATGATTTCTGGAT
This sequence comes from Miscanthus lutarioriparius, assembly GCA_904845875.1. Lineage (NCBI taxonomy): Eukaryota > Viridiplantae > Streptophyta > Magnoliopsida > Poales > Poaceae > Miscanthus > Miscanthus lutarioriparius. The sequence goes on from CAJGYO010000007.1 coordinate 91,500,170, forward strand.
ACTAAGGGCCAAGTTGAGAATCTATTTCAAAACAGAGAGATGCATTGTAGCTGTTTAATCTAGTGACAACTGACCGTGACGATAAGGCACGCTCTATGCACTGATCTGTGATGGAATGGGAAAAAGATAAAGTAAGTTGAGTTTAAGTCATAAGGTGAGATCAAGGAGGAGAATGTTAGGATGATCTCCACCAGTTGGCCTAACGGCCAATTAGGCCCTTGATCCGCATCCTGTTCGGGGGGCGCTCAGCCGGTTCTAACTGGCTGATGAGCCCCTGTCGCGCAGCGCAATAAATAAGAGGTGGGGGCTGGGGCTCGAGACACGAGGTTTACCGCAGCCGCCAGCGCCCCACCATGTCCTCACCCTAGTCCGATCGTGAGGGTGCGCTGTAAACGACGGGAAGCTCAATCGACTTCGCCGTCGCCACTGGACCGCGCCACCACTACGATGCTACCTCTACTCCGACACTAGAGGCGCGTCACGCCGCGTCATGGAGAGGTACATTATCAAGTTTCTCATCTAAGTTATGTTTTTACCCACTGATCTACGCCTAGCTGGTTCAAGACTTCTACCACTTTGTAGTTCTTTTCTACAGTATGTTGATCAGAACCTTGTTCAATCTACACCAAATAATCTTGTCTTTGGTTGGAAAATGCTTCAGTGAATCAGTTGTAATTGAGTTTGTTTGACAGAACGATCACATTTGAATATGAATGGAACACACAGATCGTCTGCTACAAACCCAGTTCACTAATGCACTGTATTGTTTACTTCACTGTAAAATAGAATTATCACATTTGAATAGAATTATCCAACAAGATCAATTCTTCTTCATTTAACAGGTCAGCAATATCGGAGGTTACAATCCAAGATGTCGAAGATGCCCTTCTCCAACTAGAGATTGCCGCAGCTAAGGAACCCCCATTGAATTATGTTTCATGTTGCTCACCTATCCATGCCGCCGGTGGGGAATCTGACCCACTTCTACCCTCCCCGACCTCAACAAATGCTGAGCCCTCCTATCCTGTTATACAACCAGAGAAGCAGACAACAGGTTCGTCTGCTCAAATGCTAAGGTTAGAGACTGTTGAGTCTACCACCCCCACACTGGAGATCGATGCATCGTCCAGTGCGCTAACAAGCCATCAGCTCGAGGATACACTGGCAAAGGCGACCTTGGAGGGGACGATGGGGTTCAGGTTGAGGAGGTGTCATTTTCGTCCGAGCTGCGTGTACACCAGGCGTCCACGCTGCGAGTCCGCACGCCCCCGTCGTGGCTTTGGAGCTGCTTCTAGTGCCGACCCTTGCACGAACATTGTAGGACGGGGACACACTTCGCCACCTTTGCCAGAGGATGATGGCCAGACTGCACGTGAGGTAGCACTGGCAAACTTCATCCAGTCAATAACCAAGCCTAGCCAACAACCCCTGCTTCCTCCACAACAACATGGACTAGTGAAGCCACGGAAGGAAAAGAATAGGCCGAGCAAGCCATCCCGGCGCACTGCGCGCCTAGCAGCCATTGCTTGGCCGTGTGGTGACGCGCAGAGCAAAGCAAGGCAAGTGCTCATGAAGCGGCTGGGCATCACACAGGAAGAAGGCGAAACCATGGAGATGACCTTGTTGCGCTACCTCAACCTCTTCAAAGGTCCGATGTTCGACTTTGTCATCAAGGCGCTGGTGGCACTCAGTGGCCTTGACGGACCAGCCATGCTGCGGCAAATTGCCACGTAATGCTTCCTTGCTGCTCGAGGACTCGTTCATGCCGTGCCAGGCCAAGCTGCTATAGAGGGCACTAAATGACGGCGCAAGGTGAGACTCGGTATATAATCTTGTCGAAGATATCGGATGATGGGAGGAGGTCAAAGCGTTTGGCTGTTGTTCACCATGGGAAGCTGGAGTTGTTTTTTGCTGCTTGTGGTCAGTTCGGCACTGAGGACACGCGGTGGACGTTGTTGGCATTTATATTACCTCTATGTGTTAGTCGTCAGGGCTATGATGTTCTGGTGTTGTGGGTATTTTCTATGTTTTAATCTGTGACTATGTAAGGTTTTCAGGCCTGGTTTCCCTTATAAACTAGGTCAATTTTATTCTTTTTAATTGAAAGGCGGATCTTCTGCTATTACTTTTAAAAAAAATCTGAGTTCTGACTTTTGGTATTGGTATTTCAAATATAAATGGATTTTTTTTGAAAAAAAAAAGAAAGGTAAATGTGTATGGCCTTTTAATAATTCTAGAGCCTTTATTTGTTGAAATCTTCATTGTTAGATAATTGATCACTTGAGAAGGGTTCATGGGTGTCTATCTGATAGAGGATTCTTGTTGATAATGTTCAGTTATGAGGATACATGACCAAGAAAGGCATGGCATTATTTGTAAAAGGTTGCATTAATTTATAACCATACATTTGGCCTAATTCTGTTATGTTTTCTCCAATATTCAGCTCTGCCGACAAAGGTAGCACCCTCTATCGTCTAGCTGGTGTTGTAGAGCACATTGGCGAAGGATCCTTGAAGTCAGGACACTACATTGCGTACGTTAGAGCAAGAAGGCTTGCAAATCAGCAAGAGGGTAGCAGCTGCTCTTCCTCATGGTTTTGTGCAGACGACAGACAGATCAGACAAGTCACTCTTGAACGATATGCTGTGAATGTGCTTGAGAACAATAAGAGCTATGTTGAGAGGCTACAACAAGGAGCTGAATGGCTTGGGCAATTTTCACCTCTAGTTGATCATATGTTGCCTGTACCAGTGTGTTCACTTGCTGCAAACGCATCGTCACGTATCAGTCAAGCAATGAAGGCTGCTGCAGTTATGGGCCGGGCATTTAAGCTGCTTCGGTCTGTTATACATCCCCCAGAACACTTCACAGTTCTTTTTGAAAGTGCAGGCGATAGATGCTGTTACAAGGTGGAATGAGTCTGCGCGATCACAGTGGTATTTTGTGGTGTTAGATGATGGAGTCGACAATGATCAAGCCCGAGCAGTGAAGAAGGTGATGGATGACCTAGATGCGGGGAAGCTACTCTGTCACCCCGAGTTGTGTGATTCTGAGTAGATGCAGCGGGTTCAGGGATGAATGAACAGACCTGAAACTCGCATTTCCATTCTGCACTCTGAACTGTATCTCTTCTTCCCATTCTTCAATAAACTCCCACCCAATTCTGTTAGAATCTGTTAGGGTTGTTACAGAACACTAGTGATGTTTGATTCTGATGTTTTGACTAACTTGTGTGATACTCTTGGGGTGTGGTGCTCTAGTTTAAATGAAAATTTACTTGCTGGTTACCCCTGACTTTTGATCTGCTTAACTAAAATGTAGACAGCTGGTTCAGCTAACACCCTTTCAGAGCAGCATCAAGCTCTGAAATGTAGACAGCTCTGAAAGAGTCAGGCATCATTCTGAAAGGGTGTTAGCTGTTGGCGATGAAGTTTATATCAAGCTTCAACCATACATTGAATCTTGTGTAGCTCCTCGATGGAATCTCGTTATAAGTTGGCATTGCCTCCCTCCTGCAAGATCTCCCATCCTTCATGTTTCACAACTCAAGTTCACGTACTGTCCAGGTTTGTGTCTATGTGATGATGATGTTGATTCAGTTGTCACTGATTCATTCACTCCTTCGCCAAAGTGGTCTCCAAGGTTCTAGTCCTCAGGCTTTCCCACTACATCGACAAGCTAGTCTCCAACTCCCAAAGTGTGCATTCATTAGTAAACGCTGCTGCATTCAGCATAATTTCTATGTCAGGAATCTGGCCATAGAAGCCATACCCATGCGTGCCTGTTCAAACTGAATATTTCTAAGGCGTTCGATACTGTGTGTTGGAATATTTTGCTCGAGCTGTTACATTACACACTTCCACTGGACCAATTGGCCGGCGGTGTTGTTTGCCTTCACCTCCTCCGTTCTCCTAAACAGTTTCCCAGCCATGCCCGTGGTGTCAGCGTCCTTGCTTCTGAAGAAGCTGATGCACAAGGGAACGCCGAGGAGGCCCAACCCAAGATACACTGGACTGGAGGCGAGTGGGCTACGTAATTCTATTCTATTCAGAAATTCAGAATTGTGCGTGAGTGGAAGGGATTGTTGGCTTGGCGCTTTTCATTGCGGCGGCGCTGTCCGTGGTTCCGGCAGCGAGGAGACGAACTGGCCGGAGTTGTAATCTCTACCTTCCCAGTAGCCCGCCGCGCGCCATCACCCAACGGACGAGCCCCCGCGATGCCATCGCGCCGCCATCTGGAGAAGCCAGCGCCGCCGTCTACCTAGCCGTCGCGCTGTCCTCAACCTGTGCATCGTGCGCCGTCAACCAAAGACGCGCCCCTGCGATCCTGAAGCGAATCAGACGACTTCCCTGCCGTCCTCATCTTCTCTGTCATCAACGCGACAGTGACGCTGCGCTTATCCTATACTTCCTCCTCGCCGCGACATTGGAGAGGCAGCAGCAAAGGATCCAGGTTTATCCACCCTCCCTTTTGTTCGTGATCCAGATTTGCCCTCCTCAAAACATGGGTGTTGCCTCACGGTTCCTTATTTGTCGTTTGTTTGCAGAATGCAATGGGCTTTATTAGGATATACCTTCGTTGATTACAGGGTTCATGATGTTTTGGAATTCTGCAAATGACCAATGCTAGGATTGAATTGCTGTAGGATGCATGTTACTTTGCTGCCTGCAGTCAGCATGTTCTTTATTGTCTTTGTGGGACATGCTAAATTGGTGGAATCCCCAAACGAGTTCTTGGCACACAGCTATTAGAATTACATAGTTTCTCCAATTTTTCCAATTTCGACTGGAAACACTCCATATCAATAAGACCTTTGAAATACATCAGGCCATCTGCAACAGAACATTGACACGTCAATTCAGCTAATTCAAGTATGCGGGCAACCAGAACTGGGTTTGCATGCACAAACATGTGAGGAAGGTTCTGTATTGCCTTGTGAGACTTGTGCAGTGCTGCACAGGGTTGTTCTGTATTTCGTTCATTTCACTGTCTTATCTTAGCAAATGCATTGAGGAGCTCAGTAACTAACGGGCCTCAGGTTCACTCGTGAAATCATCGTCAAGGTAGCACTTACATTTCCTAAAAAAATGGCCCAATATCCTTCTGCATTTTCAGACATTACCCTTTTTTGCCAATCTTTCTGGAACCCACTTACTTCAAGTAGACTACTGAAGTAGCTGCTGGGGGCGACAAAAAATTGTGTATGCATTGGGAATTTCTGTGAATTCTGTGTTGCACAGCTTCTTTGGACACTTTGTCATCTGGGTTACTCTACGTCTGTCCATCCTCTGTTTATGTTTTTCTGTGATATTGGGCTTGCAGGAGGCAGAGGTCGTCCTTCGCCGTGCGTCCACTTAGCCCTTACCAAGTCAATGACACTGTCTCGCATTCACCGGGGTGGGAGTCGCTCCCCTCTTTTTGCCACATCTGACAAAGAGCAGCAATGATAGTATGCTTGCTTTTACCTTCTACTAATGTCTTTGATTTGCATTAAACATCCTTTGGAACACGTCAAATTAGGACCCTTCATTTATTTGGCTTACAGTTAATACTTGAAGGGCTGGACTCTCAGCAAAGGGTGAACTCTCGAGGCCATGACCAAACAGCATAAACATTAGAGTAACCATATTTCAGGTGCTTTCGTGGAGCTTACTATACTAGGTTTAACAGGTACTACTTCTGGAGAACTTCTGAATTTTGATGGCAAAGCTAAGTTCACTAGCAAAATAATAGCACATTTAATCATTGAGACAAAATAATAGCACATTTAATCATTGAGATAACTCACATCTTTGTCAGCTTCTTTATCTAACTACTTACATTTTCTTTGTGCATATATTTTTTTTTTTTGAGATTATTCTTTGTGCATAATTTTGAAGGAGGAGAAGAAGGAATTAAGCCAGGACAGTGAGACTGCAGCAACCACTGAATGGAGTAGGCAGCCAAGTTTCCTTTCTGCATTTTTCTTTTGCTATATGTTTGGTATTTCTATAACCTTCCAATCTCAATAGGAAGAATGGAATATGCTAGCTGTTGCAATGGATGATGATGGTGGTCTGCTAAAAGCCTTTTCATACTGCTATTGTACTCAAATTTGAAATGATGAATTTGTGAGCTACTGTAGAGGGAAATGTGCTCTGAACTTGATTAAACTTAACACAGGAGGTAAAATATCTTATGTTATGTGGGTGAGGTTCAGGACTAAGATGTTGGGTTGTAAGTTTATGCTTTGATTCTTCACAGCATTCAGTCCATGATCATCATTGGCCTGGTTGCCTAATTAGATGAATCATTTGGTCCAATTGCCACATGTTTGGATATGTTGAGATTTCACCATACATGTGTTTTTCTGAATGTTTATGCTTTCTAAATAATTGAATTAACGGTAAGGTAGCTAAGGTTTAAGCAGACTTCTTCACTGCACATCTTAGGACACAATCATCCATTATGTACTATTTTCATGTTATACTGCCGAAATTATTCTTTTTCATTGTTAGATATTGCATTTTGTGTTGTTTTGTTGCTGCAAAGCACCTTTTGATCTAATCTTTTTCATCTTGATGTGCTGTAGGCCTCATGCAGGTTTCACACACTAAAGTTGGTTGCAATGGATTTCATGTCATCTCTCTGGGTTCCTACGCAAGGTAGAGAAGCACTGTGGCCACACCCTCGCTTGCCATCATCACCACGGTGGCTCCCACCAACCTAGCCACGCTTGCCGGGGAAGCACATGAATTAAGTTATGATTTCCTTCCATTGGTACTGGTGATGAGAAGGAGCAGTTATTGGCTATCTTAAATCAAGCTGTCAATGGATCTGAAGGGGAATAGAACCATCAGATTGTGGGGTTCAGTGCATTGCCAACAAATACTGATACTCGTGGATTCTAGGTTCTCGTCCACTTTCATTGGGAGCCACATGTTAGCACTGATGCCAGGGGTTCAGAAATTACAGAGGTCTCTTCAGGTAAAGGTGGCTGGTGGTGGAGTATTAGCATGTCATTATGCAATTCCATCTTGTGAGTGGCTATGTCATGGGTACACATTCATCACAGATATGAAAGTGTTGCCACTTAGTGGATATGACATGGTATTTAGGCATGGATTGGCTTGAAGCTTTCAGCCCTATGGAGGTGGACTGGAAAAACAAATGGATTTCGTTCCAGTCTAATGGTAAACAGGTGAAGCTGCAAGGTATCCTGGCAAATATATCATGCTGTAATTTGATAACTGTTGAACAATTGGAAGGGCTGCTGAAGAACGAGGCAGTGGAGCATCTGTTGGAGCTATCTACACTTAATATTCTAGAGGGGCAGAGTATATCTCAGCAAGAGATCCAGGACTTGGTCCAGCAGTTCGCTGACTTATTTGCTGAGCCGACAGGTCTTCCTCTGAACCGTAGTCATGACATGCTATTCCATTGGTTGCCGTAGTTCAACCATTCAAACTTCGGCCATACCAGTACACTCCACAACAGAAGGATGAGATCGAGAGGTAAGTACAAGAGATGCTATCAAGTGGAATCATCCAACATAGTTATAGTCCTTTTTCCTCACCGGTTCTACTGGTCAAGAAGAAAGATGGAGAGTGGCACTTGTGCATGGATTACCGCCGCTGAGCGCTTATACTGTGAAAAGTAAGTTCCTGATCCCATTTTTTATGAGATTGTCGATGAATTATCTGGTGCTGCTATATTATCTAAACTGGATCACCGTTCTGGCTACCATCAAATTCACATCAAGGAAGGTGATGAGTACAAAACAGCCTTCCAAACTCACAGTGGGCATTACGAGTACAAGGTGATGTCTTTTGGCTTAACCGGTGCACCTGCCGCATTTCAAAGCTTCATGAACACAGTGTTAGCTCCTCTGCTCCAAAAATCTGTTGTGGTCTTTATCGATGACATTTTGGTTTATAGTAAGGACTATCAACAACATTTGGTGGAATGAGTTTTTCTCTCTTCTGTCAGCATCTGTTATATCTCAAGCTCAAGAAGTGTAACTTTGCCACTAACACACTCGAGTTTTTGGGGCATATTATCAGCGCATCAGGGATAGATACCGATCCTGTCAAGGTGCAGATTGTACAACGTTGGCCGACACCGATATGTGTGAAGCATGTGAGGAGTTGTCTAGGGATGGTTGGGTACTATAGACGTTTTGTGCAGCACTTTGGAATCATCAGCAAGCCCCTCGCAACATTGCTCAAGAAGGGTCAAACCTTTTTGTGGGCTGATCAGACCCAAACAGCATTTTCTATTTTTAAGGAGGCCTTGCTATCAGCACCGGTCCTGGCCATTCCAAAATTTTCTAAACAATTAGTGGTGGAAACTGATGCAAGTGAGAAGGGTATTGGGGCAGTTTTGCAGCAAGACAGACATCCAATTGCATTCATCAGCAAGGCTTTAGGACCAAAAAAATAGGGGCCTCTCTGCATATGAGAAAGAGTGCCTAGCTATCCTATATGCAGTAGATCACTGGCACCCTATCTACAACATGGTATGTTTCTCATCAAGACGGATCAGAAGAGTCTTATTCATTTAACTGAACAATGGGTTTCAACGTCACTCAACAAAAGGCACTAACCAAGCTGATGTGTCTCCAGTTTCAGATTCAGTATAAGAAAGGGTTGGACAACCGTTGTGCTGATGTTTTATCTCGCTGTCCAGACATGCAGCTTGACCAAGCCCATTTACAGTTGAATCTGTGTTATATTTCAGTGTCTAAACCAGTATGGCTGGCAGCTGTACAGCAGGGATACCTCACTGATCCACAGGCACAAGCCTCAACCTTAGCTAGTGGTGAGCCAAAGAACAAGTACCCTCTCACAGATGGTGTTATCCGATACAAGGGGCAGGTGTGGCTCGGCCACAATACTAAGATACAAGAGCAAGTCATGTTGGCACTGCATTCCAGTCCTTTAGGGGGTCACTCAGGCTTCCCAGTTACCTACAAGCGACTGAAAGCCTTGTTTGCATGGCCGCGGATGAAACAAGCTGTGCACCTGTTTGTTACTTCCTGCACCATTTTCAAGCAAACAAAACCTGAAAGAGTCAAGTATCCAGGTCTTCTCATGCCCTTACCAATCCCTCCTCATGCCTGGCACAGTGCCTCTAGATTTCATAGAAAGATTACCTTGTTCTTCTCATTATAACTGCATACTAGTGGTTGTCGATAAATTTTCCAAATATGTGCATTGTGTTCCCTTGTCTCACCCTTTCACAGCACTATCTGCCGTGCTGTGCATGTGTGCTCTGTTCTCTCCCCTTCTTCTACCTCTAGCCGCGTGCGTGTGTGAGGGTGTTGGTTAGCTGATCACGCACCTGTACAGGGAGATCGAGGGCCAACAAAGTCCTCTCCCTTTGAAGTTCTATATGGACACCCCCACCAAAACACTTTGGCATCGAATCTGTAGACCTTCTTACTACTCCTAACTTGACTGAATCTTTTTTTGAGACTTCCTAACTTGACTGAATATCTCAGTGAACGCAAAAAGATATTTCAGTTGGTGCTGCAACATTTGCAGCGCGCTCAACAGTACATGAAGCACCAGGCGGATAAACACAGGTCGGAATGCCAGTTTCAAGTTGGTGACCGAGTGTTTTTAAAGCTTCAACCGTACATTCGAAATTCGGCAGTGAACAGATCCAGTCATAAGCTGGCATTTCGCTATTTTGGGCCTTCATCATCAGGAAGGTGAATCCATGGCTTATGAACTGCAACCACCTGCTACAAGTTCAGTACATCCCATCTTTCATGTCTCCCAGCTCAAGGCGGCAACAGGTGCATCGGTCCAGGTCAGTGCTCACATACCTGATCTTGAACAATCTTGGTACATTCATGTTGCTATTTTGGATCGACACCTCTGTCGACGAGCTGGTAACGTGATACCTCGAATTCTTGTGCATTGGTCATCGTGGCTGGCTTCACTGGCAACCTAGGAGGACGAGTCCACCATGAAGGAACAGTCCCGGCGGCTCCAGCTTGGGGACAAGCTGGAACTCGAGGAGGGAGGGATGTCAGCGTCCTTGCTTCTGGAGAACCTGATGCACAATGGAACACTGCAGGGCCACCAGACAGCAGGAGTACGTCTTTGACTGCTGAAGTGGACCGGCGGACAAGGAGGCCCAATCCAAGATACACTGGAGGCGAATGGGCTACGTAATTCTATTCAGAATTGTGCGTGAGTGAGAGAGGGCCCAAAAGCGGCTTGTAATATTGTTAAAGGAGCAGACACGTGTGTTTGCACGTGCTGGGCAGTCCTAAGCGACCAGGCAGCTTCTGGAAGCGTCCGTTCCCCAACAGTAGAGAGAGGCGACGTGCCGGCGATTTCTTGACTCCCCGCCGGATTCGCTGCTTCTCCTCGCCGTCGGTGGCCTTTTTGGCGCCAATGTGCTTTGGAAACGGCGGATCCGGTGGGTGATGTACATATCCTCTTCTAATATAGTAGTTTTACCTAGAATAAGGTTGGATTTCTTACCGGTGGAGATGTTGTCGGTAAGCTTTTGTTCCTTCCAGAGTTTCTCTACTATTGCCTGTGTTCGTGGTGAGCGAGTCCTTGGTGCTATCTGAGGTGCATGTGGTGATTGATGGTGATATCTTTTGCGGGGTCTCAACATCGATGGGTATGTCATCGATTTTATCTTCTGCGTTGGTGTTCGGTTTCCTTGTGATTTTCTTGGTGTCGTTGGTGCCCATGGTACCAACGATAGTGCTAGACCTGTAATCCAGAATACGGCAATGGATATATGGAGAAAATTTGGAAGGTATGTCTACCAACTTGTAGAGAAACCGGGTTGAGTTTGGATCCCACCTTCTCTGGTGGTTTTGTTTTCCTTCGGGTTGTATCGTTCTCCGGTGAGTCAGGGTTGCTGGTGGCCTTTGAGATGCCAGATTCCTTGTTTTACCGGGGATGTGATGGCCGGCGGCCATATTCGTTCAATGAGCTTACAGCATGTCGATGCACTCGATATGCAACTCGTGGTGGCATTGAAAATTGTGAAGAGCTTTCGTCCAGGAAGGGGTCGGCTTCAAGCTGCAGATTACTCGATCACCGTGACGAGGTCAACCGGAGGACCATGATCTTGCAAGGACTGGTTTGTAGTTTCATTTCCCCAAGAGGGTCTTTGTAAGATTTGGTGTAAACATTAATAAGTTTATGTAATATATTTTCCGGTTTTTCAAAAAATAAAGGAAGCGACGCATAGCGTGGTCGATGGTGGAATTAGAATAAGCACCAACTAATCGGCGAGTTCAGAAAAAAACTAATCAACGATAATCGACGAGTTCAGAAAAGCGTGTGACATAATCAAACATCGTCGAAAGTTGTTTGACAGTGAACGATTGGTGAAGGGAATGAGAACCTCATGTTGGTCACGATCGAAATGATCATGGATGAGGTGACAGAAGGATTGCCAAGAGGTATCATGGAGCTGTCCTTCCCCTGACTGAAACCAACGAGGGGTAGGACCCTCGAAATGCATCTCGGCTACACTCACCCACAAGGATTCCTCAACCCCATACATGGAAAAATATTTATCACAACAAGAATGCAAAAGGCGGGGATTCTTGTCGTTGAATTTGGGGAGTTATAGTTCGGGAAGGTGTCCGATAGGCGGTAGGTGGGGGTGAACAAGGAGGGTAGGCGGGTGGAACAACAGCATGAGACTGTGGTGGAGGATTGGAGAACGTACCCTAAATTGGGATATGGGTCCAGGTCGTGATGACCCTAGACCCAACATCCTAGGGAGATGATGCATTGTAGTGCCTGTGGGGCTTGTCGGTGGGTAGCCCGACAGGTGGGCGCATGGCCACCGACGTCGGGGAAGGGAGATGCTGGGCTGGTGCGATGATGCGTCCAACACCATTTGATCAAGTGTTTAGCAATCTTCTGAACCTCTAGCTTGAGGTCGTCGACGAGGGCTTCGACCTCCAGGCGCTAGGTGGCAAAATCGGTGGCGGCGACGTGGTCGTCGTGCTTGACGTTAGCGTGGTCGACGTGAAGGGACTCCATATCAGCACAAATTGTCTCCAACGAGACGCTTGTCGATGATGGAATCGCAAATTGCGGGTCGCGGTCGTGATCCAGGAACCAACACTCCCACTTGGCATCATGGTTGTCAAAACGGCGACCGAGGTCATTGAGGACGAGCTTGAGGTTGGGGCCCATGGCGCTGCGGGATTGTCAGAGCCGGGTGAAATGGTCGTGCGGCCGTAGCTCGAATTACAGGATGTACCAATTGTTACCACAAGCTGGAGGAAGGGGAAGAACTTGGGAAAGGGGAAGAAGCATGTGTCGGAGGACAGGACTTTCAGAATTCCAGAGTTTGGTTTACAGTATTCATAATACCTTACAACCAATTACTAACGACCTGCCACATGGGTCTGAAGTCTGAACACCATGGCGTACGCGGTTGTCGTCGAACCGGCTGCCGTTGACAGCTCCGACACGCGCCCAGCTAGAAGCCCCACGTCTACGGGCGCCTCGATTTGTTTTTTTTTTCTTTCTCAATTCGCTGCTAGTTTCTCAATTCCTTGACAAATACCACAGGTATTTGCTACTATACATACTTTTTCCAATCGGTGTTAACTACTATACTATGAAGTTGTATATATGCATTTGATGAAATTTAGTTTTTTTAGGGCAAGAGGGGTGTGAACCCCTACAGGAGATTTTATTGAAAGTGAAAGACAGAGTACAGAACAAAATAAAAAAAGGAAAGAAAAAAATACACAAAGGCTTGTAGCCATAATTCTATTTGAGGATATGATGAAATTTAGTCACTAGTCTCTTTATATTATTGTATGTATGCATTTGGGATGATTTTCACAAATTGACTAAACTGGTGGCCATCAATATATTTTAATGTCATAATTAATTATTCTGCTGATGTAAGTCATGTTTTCTGAACATGTCATTGCTTGGCTGAGCAGTATGTTTGTGTTAAGTCATTTTCTTTTCAGATATCAGTATGTTAATATAATCACGTCCGTCGATAAAAGTGTGCAAAATGATTGACCGCATAGGCCCCAAATAAGTGGGGCCTTTTGCTAGAAAAAGGTGGAGCCTCCAAGTCATAGCTTTTGGAGCTCATCAAACTATCTCTAGATGTTTAAAAAAATAGATTTAGCTCTAAGAAAATAGAAAAAAAATATTTGAAAACTTCTAGAAAATTTTGAAAACATCCTAGTTTATGTATAAACATGTATGTTGCATCATTAATGTCTTGGATTTTGCATTAATGTATGTTGCATTCATGCTAGTTGCATCTCATATATTTTTCATGCAAAATATTTAAAACACATTAATACGCCGATAATAATATATTTGGAATTTTCTAGTTTTTTAGATATCTTTTTATTTTTCTAGAATTAAATATTTTTTTGAAGCATCTAAATATATTTTTATGAGCTGTAAATAGTTTATTTGGATTTGGTGTATCTCAGCATATCTCTCGACTTTTTCCAGAATTTTAAAATCATATAGATATTTTCTGTGGTTTAAAAATCTTATCAAATAAATATTTATATGATTCCTTAAGTAAAAGAAAGGACAAAATCACATTAAACCAATTCCAAACCAGGATATGAAGTTAATTTGAACGAGAGTCGAGGGGGTAAGATGTCTTCTACTCCCTCTGTTCTAAAATAAGTGTTGTTCTCGTTCCCGAGTGGTTAAACATTTTTAACTTTGATCAAATATTTACAAGAAAATATTAATATTTACTAGGAAATATGACCGTGCGTTGCAACAGGAAGAAAAAAAATATATGTCTCTTGTCATTGAGATGTTATCTTGTATGACACTTATAGGTATTTGATACATAGATGAGATTGATATGGTTATTGTTTTCTATAAAATCTCAATCAACAATTATCAGTCAAAGGAAATAAGAATCTTCCCATCTACTAAAAGATCTAGACGTATATATAATAATAATTATAATATAATAATAATGCTTAAGAATACAGTGGTTGTTTCAAGTGAAGAGATAATTCCCAAAAAGTACTTAAACACTACCCACAATAAAGCCGGAAGCATATCAACGTACCATTTGTTTCGGTAATTTGAGAGTTTAATACCTATATAAAGGCATTGGGTTTGGAATCGATATAGAAATATCTATAGAATATATAGCTCACATGGTTGGTTGAAATCATCCGTCACAAAAAAGAACATTTGGTTAATGTTTTGCGCAAATTCATACAATCCAGATTTTTTTTAAGCTCCAATCCAGAATTTTTTATCCACTCGTTCATCATTATCCCTTGCTAGCACCGCAAATGCTCCTTTCCTCGAGTCCAAAAAAGCTTCTTTCCTCTTCCTCAGACAAGCGTGCCCGACGGCAGCGGTGCATGGCATGAAGAGAGACAGCGGCGACGTGCGGGGCGAGGATTGGCTGCAGCAGATGGCTGGGTGAGGACCGGCGGCTGCTGCTCGCGGGCGTGCGGCGGCTGCTCGTGGTGGCTGGCTAGTTGAGATCCGGCGGCAGCTGCTCGTCAGCCCTGCGACTGTGGCTTGCGGCTCGCCGGGCATGGACCGGTGGCGGCGGCGACTCACAGGCCGAGGAGTGTTAGCGTCAGCTCGCGGGCCATGCGGCGGCACAGCAAAGGCGCGGTGTGGACGGCGACGATAGGGGAGCACAGACATCGAGCACGGCCAAGGACGACGGACAGCTACGACGTGAGGGCATGGCCACCCATGGCGGGCTCGTGGCCATGGTTAGAGCATAGCCATGTCGGCTGATCGGGCGCGGCGCAGCAGGCTTGTGCACGGTTTCATGATTTTGTGTTTTTTCTTGATTCGCTTGGATCAATTGATTGTGTGATAAATTTGATTGTTTGATGGGATGTTTTTCCTTTGGTTTGATTTGTACTTGGATTGGATATTCATGGTGGTAAGAGTCCGATTTGGAGAAACAACGAAAACAATTCGTTAACATGCTCAACTCTGGGGAAGAAAATGACGGTTGCGTGATTACCGAAGCCGAGCCACTTTAGGATTATTAGGTTGGACGAAAATTTAGGGTGGAAATTTTTTTTACTCCTTTAGTATTAGATATAGATTATGTATAGATAATACAAATTACTATCATTAGATAGATCATTAAATTTATTTTTATAATAAATTCATTTGAAGATATAAATATTACTAATATTTTTTATAATCATAGTCAAACGTAACAAAATTTGATCGGCACGAATACCTTAACGACATAAATACTATAGTAACACTTATTTTTTTGGAGTAGTCTAGTGTTAAAGCTCGAGAAGACAAATCCGACTAGTAGTATAGTTCAATAAGATAAATAGATTTTTTTTTCCTTTTTCCTCAATACTGGACTCCTTGTAAATGCGAGTCTGGGCCGAGGCCACAAACCGCCAAAGCCCAAAGCCTCTGCTGGAGGCGCGAGTCAGCTGCAGAGGCGAGCTCGAGCCGGAGTGCCTGTCGCCGGCGCCGCCTCGGATTGCGAACGCCAACGCCCGTCCGTCGAGGATTCTGTCGAATCAGGCTCCATATAATATATACGGAGTAGAAAATTAGCAATAGCGGTCCCGCATCGTCCTTTTCCGGCAAGTTAACTCGTGTCCGTCAGCCGCCGCCTGCGTTCTACTTCTGCCCGAGCACGCCTCGCCGCCCGCCGTCGATCCGCCCCCTGCCGCGCGTGGATGTGAGCCGTCAGGTGAGCCTAACTCCCAAACTCGTCTTTCTCTCTCCCGCGCTCTCATTCGGTCGCGCAAGAGCAAGATCTCCGGGCTTCCGCCGCCCAATTTGAGATCGAACCTCCTTTTCTTTTGTGGGTCAACTGTTAGCTTGATTCTGGAGTTGATTCAGTCGGACGGTGCGTCCTGGTCGTTGGATCGGCATCGCATGGCCCAGGTGCGCGCTTGACCGGAGTCTAACTGGCCGTAACCATGGACGTTGTGGTGAACTGCGGCCATTTGCAGTTCACGCGCGCAGCTCGCCTGTGTATTGCAGCTTTTGCACGCAAACCTTTGTAGCTTCAATGAGTGGCTGAGTCTAATTTGTATAAAAGATCCATAATTTATGTTTCTTCTCAGTTATATTATGCCTCCTGCTGCCTTGTTTAGTGGTTAGTGCTGCTTGAGGTGATGATTGGTATACTGTTTTATTGTTCTTTGTAAAATATCAACATTTTCCATGTGCAAAATATATATACAAGGGACGATTGCATAGAAAGATGCATTTGTCCCGTTTGATATTATTCATTTTTTTTTCTGTCCATCCACATGTTAATTCTTATACTATATGATATATAGGATATATAGGCTTATCCTTTATATGATATATAGGATATATAGGCTTATCCTTTTTCGAATCAACAACACATTCTTGGAAGAAGCATGTGTTAGAATTCATCTCATCCGTCATGACCCAACGGTCGAGACGGACCCCTTGACCGCGTCCTGATCGGGGACGTCCAGCCATCTAGTAGCTGGTGGGTCTCCGCAGTGACAAAGGTTGCCTATAAAGAGGAGGTGGGGCAAGCGGCTGCAGGAACGAGGTTCACCGCCGCCGCCACAACCCCATCGTCTAACCCTAATCGATCGTGAGGGAGGCTTTCGCCCGGCGGCAGAAGCACCATTGCTTTTGCCACCATCGCCGGTCTCCACCGCTACACCAACGTCGTTGCCTGTTCGTAGAGCTTCACCGGCGAACCAGCGATGGCAGGGAGCTCCTCCAACCCCTCCGACGGTCAGATGCTCCTACATCTCTCTCTCTGTCTCCTTTCCCCGAAGCAAGCTCTAGGTCTATTTCATTCAATTAGTAAAGACATCACCCTCTGATCTACACCTAGATGGTCCAAAGTATCTAATATTGGTATCGAGCCGGGGTTGCTAGCGTGTGATCTAGATCGGGGCAAAGAAAAGAAGAAAGAAAAGAAAGAGAAACGAACTTCGTTTCGGAGAAAATGAAACCCTAACCCTAGAGAAATTGGACGGTCCAGGGAAGTCTTACCAAGGCTTCCCCGCGGCCGTCACTACCACCTCACGCGGGATGGAGCACCCGCCGCCGGCTTGTTGACGCGCGGGAAGAGAATCAAAAGAACAGAAAAGAAAAGAACGGATTAGATCCTTTCAGATCTGAGCACACAGACTAGGGTTTTCCCTAACCCTAACCCTAACTTGGTGAATATGGAAGGGGCTCGGTTTCAAGACCGCTTGATCCGAACCCTAAACCCGGTGACTCGAACTCGGGAAGAAGAATAGGGCCCAAAACCCTAACCTTGATCTCCAACCCTATTCCCAATCGGTCAAAACCGAGAAGAAAAAGCAAGATCCCAAGAAAGCGAAGGGAAAAGGGGATGAGGAAGAGTCGGTGGCCTTACTCGCCATGCAAGAAGATCGCTGCTGCTCGCTTTGTATGTGAGGGGAGAAGAAGGCCGAGTGCCGGGAGAAGCCTCTCGCCGGACTCAGGCCAAAGGCGTGTGGCCGTGGCGGCTGCCCAGCTCGACAACAGGCTTACCCGCTAGGGAGCGTGCACGCCACAAGAGGGGCCGACGACAACAGCCGAGGCCTACCTCGCTCTCGTTGTCGCTTTGCTCTTCGCCGGGCTAAGCCAATGAGAGAGCATATGGGGAGAACAATATTATAATTCTATGAGTTCTATGTTTAAAGTTTAAATCTCTTATGAATTTTGCATCAAAGTGACCAATTTTTGGAGAAAAGATAAAGATAAAGGAATGCTCTTAAACTAGATAAATGTATTTTCATGTTTCCAGCAGCAATGAAGTTGATTGTCTTCTAATTAAATTGAACCAACGGGAGAATTTAATTCGAGGAGCTTGATTCTATGTTTTCAAGATTATTGAGATTCTATACATTAATTTCATTTCTGCCCAACGGTGATGTGGAATTAATGTAGAAGAATAATGTTTTATTCTATTTCTGCTCAACGGTGATATAGAATACAACATAAAGTTTTCAAAGTTTAATGAGCGTTATTGTTGAATATTTTTTCAGACAAAAGACCTCCATGCTTTCATTCTTGAAGGCAGTAAGAGAAATGAGCTAGGTACTTGTGACTCAGATGACGAAATGTCTAAGGGCAAGTTATGTATGAAAGAATGCCATTGTTTAAGGGACTGTGTTCTCTTTAAAGAATTGCTTCAAAAGAAAAGAATTATAGGATATTGATCCAAGAAAAGAGATAGATCAATGAGAGTCTTCATTGAGAAATGTCTTTTATGTACTCTCTGTGAAGAAGAATTTATTTTCAGTTTCACTTATGAGAGTTGTAAAAGTCATATACATGTTTAATTTGACCAACATTGGATTAAACATGTGTGTTAAAAGAATATTCGGATTTATTTCTGAATTTGATGATTGAAAACGAGCCAATCCTGGCATTTATGTCCATTTAAGGGAATTATCTCGCAGACGGGAAAAGTTTGTGATAGTACCCGCATGGCGGGAAAAGATTGAGAAAATACCCGTATGGCGGGGTAAAGTTGGCATAGTACTTATGTTAACCAATCCTGCATGACGGGAGAGTTTTGGTATAGTACTTATCCCGCATGGCGGGAGAAGGATGTGATGACTCATGTGCTTTAACTCTATCCCGCACATGGAGAGAAGTTTGGGGTAGCTCTTATGCTATCCTAGTATTGACCGTACACTCTGATTGTGTCATGGTCATTAAGTACTCAATGAGTTTAAGAACAAAAGAAAGTTGCATGTGAACCAAAAGATAAGAATGATATGCAAGCGTGACTTGCAGAAGTATTGATAATAATAGACTATGTTGAGTTTTGAAATGAAATGAGGAAAATGTACTTCCATATGAATTTTGTTTGCATGATGTAATCATGTGGATGAAGTAAGTAATCAAAGTTTCCTCATTAACAAGAGTTCTGAATATTTTTCGAAATTGTGGTAGAAAAGTTCATACCACATTTCGAGGGGGAGAAATGTGAGATTAATTAAGACAATTAAGAAAGATACTTCCCCATAGTTAAGATAATGCAATGCATACTATGCATTGAAGGTAAAAGTGATCTATAAAAGATGAATGTGATCGTTGAGGGAGTAAGACGGTCATAATAACGATACCCCTAAAGTAAAGAAATAACTAAATTCCTAGACCTTTTACAGTTTCGATAGGAAGATAGCATAGTCAGCTAGTATTCATACTGGACGAGTTCAGAGTTATCAAGGCAGTGCTAAACGCGCTATATGAGTTTTTAGCAGATTAAACCCAAAATTAGAAATTTGAAGATACACCATCTTTACAGAAGATAGAGTAATCTAGGGGAGCATGGTATGTAGATACCTAAGGCTTGAATAGAAGTAGGATTACATATCCACTACAGTGTTTTAGAGCAATAAATTGCTTAATACATGTTGATGTTGTATGACATATACAACACCTGATGTTAGCTCTTAAAGAAGATGAATAAGTAAATAAGGATCTTATGATACAGGAGGCTATAGAACAATTGCCTTTTGGTAATGAAGAGTAACAATAGCCCCATATGAAAGAAGTGCCACGAGGTCCCAGAAGGTCTCAAAGAATAAGAAAATCAGATATTTCTGGTGACTAAAGAGTCAATGTTAAGAAAGAAATTCAAATGGAGGGCAATTCCACCTCATTTAAAAAAGCCATGAGAGGCGTTCACTCGTCTAAATGGCAAGAAGCAAAGGAAGATGAAATGAAATCGATAAATACCAACGATGTTTGGGACTTAGAAGAAATTCCCAATAGAGCCAAAATAGTATGTTGTAATTGGTCTGCAAGACAAATGTGACTCCAAAGGGAATATGAAAAGCTATAAAGCGCCACTTGTGGCGAAATGATTTATACAAAGAAAAGGAATAGATTATAATGAGAATACAACGATTCTTTTAGAATCATAATGGCGTTAATGGCACACTACGATTTACAGTTTACATCAGAAAGATGTAAAGACACATTCCTCAACGGGGATTTGTATGGAAAAGTTTACATAGCATAACTTAAAAGGTTTTTTCGTGGAAGGAAAAGAACGTAAGGGATGTTACTCAAGAAATCCATTTATGGATTAAAGCAAGTTTCAAGATATTGGTACTTGAAGTTTGACAAAGACAATAAGAAAGATTAGGTTTAAAGAGAATG
Source organism: Miscanthus lutarioriparius (assembly GCA_904845875.1). Classification (NCBI taxonomy): domain Eukaryota; kingdom Viridiplantae; phylum Streptophyta; class Magnoliopsida; order Poales; family Poaceae; genus Miscanthus; species Miscanthus lutarioriparius. Next base: position 91,520,284 of record CAJGYO010000007.1, read on the forward strand.
TAGAGGATAATTGTATTTATGCAAAGTTTAAACATGGGAAATCAATTTCCCTAATCCTGCATGTGGATAGCACCTTACTCGCTAGTGGTGTTAATCTACTGTTAGAGAAGAAGCAGTTCTTGTCCTCAAGTTTCAATGAGAATGATCTTGGTAAAGCGTCATTCGTTCCAGAAATTGGAACTTACCGAGACAAAAGGAAAAGGGGTATTAGAACTATCTCAAGTGTATACTTAGAGAAGATTCTAAAGAAATAAAGTATATATGTAAATAAACCTACGTCTGTTCCTATAGTCAAGGGTAATAGTTTTGGGAACTTTCAGTGTTCCAACAACCAATGTGAGATCGAAAGGATGTCCTATATGCTTCAGCTGTTGGAAGCTTAATGAGTGCTTATAAGTAAGAACTTACCCTGACATAGTTCAAGCATCCGGGATGTTTTGGCAGAAGTCTAGTCCAGATATAGATCACTGGAATGGAGTTGAGAATGTTTTACAATTGTGCAAAGATTTATAGGCCTCATGATGAGTAAGAAAGAATAAGTACTCTCAAATAGTTGTTGGTACAAATGTTAAATTTTGGCGAGATGTTTAGTGAAACCCACATAGTAGCTAATACTCGCAGTTGGAATTTTATTGTAGAAAAGCTCCAAAGAAACAGTTATGGTGTCATCAAAGATGCATATCCACAGTATAGCTTGTTATGAGGCTTAAGGACAGACGAAATGGTTAAAAGAACTTACATCCGGAATTGATAATGGTATACAACAGCAATAACCATTTAAGTAGTTCGCTTCTATAACAACGGGTCAAGTGTGGTGCCAAACACATTGACGTTAAAGTTATACGTTGTGAAGGAGAAAGTCCGAAATCATACTAAAAGTATTAAAGTAACAAGCAAGTGCTTGCGGATCCGCGTACAAAAGGCTTACCACCCAGTGTGTTTAGAGAACACACAGTCGATATGGGTTTATGGTATAGCCTATGATTTCCGGACAATAAAGGGCTCAAAAGTTAAAGAATCTGTTTCAGAACAGAGATGTGTATTGTAGCTATTAAGTCTATCGGCGATTGACCGTGACGATGAAGCATGCTCTATACACTAATTTGTGATGGAACAAATAAAAGTGAAAGGGATTAAAGTCAAAGTTTAAAGTTAAAGTATGAGTTGAGATCAAGGGGGAGAATGTTAGAATTGATCTCATCCGTCTTGACCCAACGGTCGAGACAGGCCCCTTGACCGCGTCCTGATTGGGGACGTCCAACCATCTAGTAGCTGGTGGGCCCCCGTCGCACAGTGTCTATAAAGAGGAGGTGGGGCAAACGGCTCTGGGAACGAGGTTCACTGCCGCCGCCACAACCCCACCGTCTAACCCTAGTCCGATCGTGAGGGAGGCACTGCCAGCGGTGGGAAGCGCCACTGCTTTTGCCACCACCGCCGGTCTCCACCGCTACACCAACCATCGCTGCCCGTGCGTAGAGCTTCACCGACGAACCAGCGATGGCAGGGAGCTCCTCCAACCCCTCCGACGGTCAGATGCTCCTACATCTCTCTCTCTCCTTTCCCCGAAGCAAGCTCTAGGTCTATTTGATTCAATTAGTAAAGATATCACCCTCTGATCTACACCTAGATGGTCCAAAGTATCTAACAGGATGAACAATCTAATGTGCCAAAAAACAAGAACATGCGATGATGTTCGTGGTGAAGATGCAATCCATGAGTTTGGAGTGCCAAGAGTTCGGTTTGAAGACCTTCCGATGGTATGTCCAACTTCACCCCCTTTCTTATTTTCTCTTCGATCGGGGGCTTTGTTCTTGGTATATACATATAGATGATACTTCTAAACTTCAGGCTAATCCATGGATGTGGTATATATCATTGCTGTAGGACGTCGTGTACAGAATTATGTCCAAACTCCCGCCAAAAGAGGTCGCAAGGGCTAATGTTTTGTCAAGTAAGTTGAGATGCACGTGGTCTGTGTGCCCCAGGTTGACTTTTGATGGTGTTCAAATGTGCAAATGCTCTAGGTATGATTTGCGCCAGCACACTGGAAGATTCATCCACGAGGTCAATGCTGTTCTACAGAAACACCATGGCAAGGTGGTTGAAACACTTGAAGTCAGGATGGATCTTGTTGATAGCCTACTAGTTCACCATCTCAATAATTGGGTTAGTTTTGCTGCGGCCACATCAACCACACGGTCCAGGCAAAAGCAAGACGGTCGTGAGGTGCGCACGCAATCGTCCGTGGGAGCTCGCTCTTGGAAGAGAGAATTTCGTGACTGTCCTTTATATTTTACATTACAGAAGCAATTAAAAACGAAAACATAACACTTTGAAAATAAAAATACAAAAAAAAAGCAGGAACAACCAGCAAAAAGGAACATCAGGGGCAAAATAGTCTTTCATCTGTTATAGCTTTAAAGTAACGGAAGCGTCAAATGAAAAAGAAAAAAATGAAAGGATTGACAGATTTGAAAGATTTTAAGTTTACGTGTCAAATATGAAAGCAAAAGGTTTTCTAGAGTCAAATAGGAAATTTTCTTCTCCGAAAGCCTCCTATGCCCAACTATCATTTATCTACTTCCCTGGCCATCGAGCCCTTTTTGGCAAACTTGCTCGTAAGTTGCACAGAACCGGATACGTCTTGAAATCGAACTATGTAGTCTGGGTCATATACGAGACACACGGAGGGCGTGAGTGCAGCTTATAAGAAATAAAAACAACAAGACGAAAGAAACACTTCACTCTTATATGCCCGTGCGTTTCATCGGAGCCAAGGATTTTTGCCCACACTTATATCGACGGATTCGATTATTTTTAGGAAATAATAAAAGTTAATAAACAAATTTGTACTGAGAACTCTGAACTAATTTTGAATTTATTTAGATCTTCTCTCTATATATATTTTTTAGTTATTTATCAACTGGAATCTTCAGTTTCCCGAGATGTTCTATTTGAGCGATCCATTTTTGCCTGACTGTATTTTAGGTGATCGAAGGTCGAAAGAATGATTTGTATTATGAGTAAATTATTTCATTACTCATAAACTTTAGAAACAACAATGTATTCCATCTGGATAACGTGTGGACATCAGGACCCACATCGTCTTCCGTCTCCTCCCTCCCGTATATGCTCTCATTAGCGAATCAACTCAAGCAGCCGTACGTGCTGCTTTCAGACTCATCTGTTCGCTTCAACTTAGCCCGACTTATTAGGCAAAAATAAATAAAGCCTGACTGTACAGTATTTCTCTCTCACAATAAAACAACATCAGCTGACTTATCGGTCATAAAAATCATAAGCCGAACAGCTTGTTATATATATATCGCGTTGATGCGTGCATCAACATTTTTTTTAGCATACATCAACTTTTTTGCTTTTGTTGTGAAAGTATAATATATATCTGTGGGAGGCCTGCTATTTGCCGGAGGCTGCAATTAGCAAGAGACACCGGCCGTAGCATAGCATGGTATTACCACACTGCCACTTGGGAGTCTTGGACGCATACTAGCTAGTTACAGTATAGTTGTAAATTCCATTCCGGCCTGCCTGGTACCCGCACCTAGAACGATATAGAAGAGCCGCAATCCCGTACTGCTAATACCAGTCAATACCGGTCGGTCAAATACCGGGCAATACCGGGTGTGGCTGCATGTATTTTTATTTTTCCATGTATGAACTTTGGAGTTTGAACTTTTTTATAAGGTCTTATGGACTTGTTGAATGATATGTTAGTTTGGTAAAAATGGTAATTACGCCATAAGTTAAGTCGATATATGTTTATATGCACAGTTATGTATAAGTTTATTCACGTATTATTATTATTATTATAAAGTTGAAACACTACACGGTATGGCCCGGTACCGAATGTTTCGTTCCAATAGCCAAAACGGAACGGCCTCCGGAATGAAATTTACAAGTTAGAGTTACAATCACACACGCTACAAATAAACATCACGGTCGAGGCGACATGCGCTAAAGAATGTGGCAGGGTTTCAAATTTCGGCCTCTGCATGTTTTTACCGGTCGTGACTAAAATTAGAGAATGTAGTTGGACACAAATTTCAGTTAAAAGAAAATTTGAAAATTGTTTTTATGGTGTTTAAAAAACAGAATGACATCGAATCGAATCCCGGCAACTGCTAACTGCTACTAGTAGTAGAACATGGAGGTGGAAGGTTTCCACTAGACTAGATGCTAACCCATGCATCTAATCAATTGACACAGCAGATACTACTATTCAACTCTAAATTAATACCGGTATTTTCTTCCGGCAAAAAAAACAGCATTTGTAATCCGAAAGCACATTTCTGCTCATCACTAAAATCTGTGAAAATTCCAAACCTGAAACGTGCTCGTCAGGTTTGTAAGCCGCGCGCACGTAAGTCGTAAGAGCACAGCACCGCACCCACACGGCGACACCACCTCCCCGCCCCGTCCCTTGCGTACGTAGTACGGTTCCATTCATACCATCATCGTCAGGCTCCGAAAGGAAATCCGTCGTCTGCGCAACCGCCATCATCGATCGACCTGCTGCTTCACCAGCCGGCGGGCCCTTGTACTTGTACGAAGATGAAGAAGAAAAGAAGAAAAGGTCCCGTTTGGTAGGGTTTGCGCGGGCTCCGGCGCCTGCCTGTCGGCCGCCCACGGGCCGATAGGTGCCATCAGCCGCGCAACCAAAAACGAGCTTCTCCGGCCCGGCAGTGTCGGTGAGAAAGGAAAGGAGATAAGATAAAAACGGCTCCGATGAACAGTAGCCCGGTAGATCCTTGCGAGGCCGATGCAGGAGCCGGAGCCCTGCCAAACGGGATAAGGTAGCCCAAGAGAAAGCCTGGATAATGTACGTGTCGACGACAGCTTGTTCGCTGATTGATGTTGGTGCTAATTTGAACTGGCTAGTGCTAGTTTTTTGTAAGAAAAAAATACTGTTCACTAACTACGAGGTAAGCAAGGCCGGCCGGCCGTACGTGTGAACTCAACTCCGACGCCGCTGCTTAGCCTTGCTTGCCTCGTTCTGCGTCCGTTATTATATTTATTTATCTATTATTGTCTGTAGTGACTTGTGACTAGGAGCACGCACTGAGCAGGAACAGGAAGCATGCACGCGCACGTTAATTTATTTATTTGCACGAGCGAGGAGAGGAGCGTAGCCTAGCCAAAGAGGAAATCAACCCGAATAACAACGTGTCGACATCGATCAGGGACCCACCACATCGTCCGTGTGTGGACTCGACGTACACTGCTCCGATGCGAATGCGATGCCGCGTTCATCACGACCACGAACGAGGCCCTCTCGATCGGCCCAGCAAACGTCAGCACTGTCGTCAGCACCATCCTCCTCCTCCTTTATATTTATAAATAACACAAACGGGCAGGCGGCGCCGCGAGCAGGGCCGGGAGGCGGCTATCCATCCAATTCCGTCCCGTCCGTGACGCAGCTTCTCCTCTTCGGCGCAGCGCAGGAACTAGCAGCCCGCAGCTAGGTACGTCGTCTCGTCTTCTTCCTCAGATCCATCCCTAGCCCGCTCTGCTTCTGCTATAGGCTACTATAGCCCGGTTCCATTCCATCCCCCGCTCTTCCCCTCTCCCATGCATGCATGCCTCCTCCTCCATATGAATTAATTCGTTTCTTACGATTCGCCTAAATACCTTGCTTTGCTTCCCAAGATGTATTTTGTGTACTAGTACTACTTGATTCCTCTGATATGCTACCTACAGTGCATATATATACAGCCCGTTTGCGCCCGATTGGTTCACAAATTAAAAAGCGAGAATTGCACTTTTTTTTTTAGGGGGGTTCTCCTTTCTTCTCACAGTATATATTTTAGTTCAAAAAATATATATATATATATATACATCCTAGCCTGCTTTAGACGACATAACTATAACTATATAAGGCTATATAAGGTTTAAATGGCCGACATTTTTATATATATGCATCTACGTCTAGACGATGAAAACAAGAGCAACTGAACAAGTACAAAGAAATGCCATACATACAGCTGTGCCAGGATGTGAGTTGTATTGTGTGCTTGCTTGCTCCGTTTACTAGCTGTTTGTTTTCTTTCTCGCTCGTGCTTACTACGTACTCCGTAGTATATACTACTACCATTTCCTAATATATATATCGACTAGCACAGATTTACCACTTTCCCAAGACTTTCTTTGTTTTCTAAAAATATCAAGCTGCCATGACGCATGATCAACCTGTTTGTCTTTTTTTTCCTAAAAAAATGGCACAGATAGAGGGAATCGTCAGGCATTGTTCCTAAGTTCTTTTTTATGGTCGGATTGGATTGGATCGTCTAGTCACATGTGTTTGTTACTGTATACCAAAAGTTGCTGCGCCTTGTTGTCCTCAGCTCCTTCCGTTCCACTGAAAATGTCATTTTTTTTTTTGCTTTTAGACTTCTTATTTGACCGTTCGTCTTATTCAAAAATTTTATATAAATATTATTTATTTTACTATGACTTATTTTATCATTAAATATATTTTAATAATAATTTATTTATTTTATTATTTACATAAAATTTTTAAATAAGACGAATGGTCAAATAAGAAGTCTAAAAGTAAAAAACGGCACTTTTAAGGAGTACTCTACTCCGTACTGGTTTTGCTGTATTTGTTCAGTTCAAATGCCAGGAAATCTCTTTCTTGATTCAGAGCAAAATATAATAATCAATAGTAGATAGTAGTTGAGTGTCCATGACCTCATTATAAGGCCTTGTTTGGATCCTGTAGGGTTGTCTGCTAACAATTAGCTCTTTTGGATCCAACCAAATACACATAATAGACTAGCTAATTATTAGTTGGATGTCTAGTTAGACCAAATCAGGCAATAACCGCTAATAAGTGGAGAAATATCAGAAACCTGCTAATAATTGTTAGCTGGCTAATAACTATCTATTAGCAAATAATGAATCCACGCAGGGCCTAAGTTTTTCGCCCCCTTCCTGTTTCAGACCTATCTATTAACTAGTCTTGTAAGAGAAAGGGTGCAGCTTACAGTTAAATTTTAAACAGAGGGCATTAGTAGACAATAAAATTTACAAACTGTATATACTCAGAAATTAAGTTCAGTGACCTATATATAGCAGTTGCTTTCAGCTACAAATAAAGTAAAATTCTCTTCTGATCCAACATAACAAAGCAATTAGTTCTTGAGCCATCTGCCTGTTCTTATCCATTTTTAATTTGCCTACTAATCTTGTTCGTTCGATACTTTTAGCCTAACTTTTTTTTAATTAATCACTGATGATAATACATATACGGTACCATCAATCTGTAGGTGGTACAATACAGTGGTGACAAGATGAATACCTCCCTCTTCCTCGTGCTGCTGCTCATCGTACTCCTCTGTGCAACCGGCCCTCTCCCATCAGCTGATGCGCTGAACGTGAAAGGCCGCCTGGTCAAGACCAAGACCTTCCTGTCCCCGCCCATCTTCCTGCGCCCGGGCGACGTCGCCGACAAGTACTACTTGGACATCGCCTTCCCGAGAGGCCACCTGGCGCTCAAGAGCTTCAACGGCGAGGTCGTCGACGAGCGTGGCGTGCCGGTACCTCTCCACGAGACGTACCTCCACCACTGGGTCGTGGAGCCCTACTACGCCGCGAAGGACGGCGCCGCCGCCGCGGCGGAGGGCCGCCCAAGGATGATCCCGGCGCGGAACTCCGGCGTGTGCAACCACACGCTGGGGCAGTACTACGGGCTCGGGTCCGAGACCCGGCGCACCGCAACGTGGGTGCCCGACCCGTACGGCATCGAGATCGGCGACCCGTCCGCGGCGCCGGAAGGGTACGAGGAGCGGTGGATGCTCAACGTGCACGCCATCGACACGCGGGGCGCGGTCGACAAGCTGGCGTGCACCGAGTGCCGCTGCGACCTGTACAACGTCACGGTGGACCAGCACGGCCGCGGCATCGAGGACGGCTACGCCGGCGGCCTGCGCTGCTGCTACGACGAGACGCGGTGCGCGGTGGAGGAGGGAGCAGGGTTCGTCAACGGCGAGGAGGCCAGGAAGGTGTTCCTGCGCTACACCGTGATGTGGCAGGACTGGAGCGACGCGGCGGTGCTGCCCGTGAAGATCTACATCTTCGATGTCGCCGCATGCAAGGTGGAGTACCAGGTGGAGGAGTGCGCCGGCGCCGGGAACGACGGCGGCGGCGAGTGCGTGCACGTGCAGACGGCCACGCAGGTGCTGCCGCGGGGCGGCGACGTCGTGTTCGGCGTGGCGCACCAGCACTCGGGCGGCATCGGCGCGTCCCTGCACGGCGACGACGGGCGCCTGCTGTGCGAGTCGACCGCGACCTACGGCGACGGGCGGGAGGCCGGGAACGAGGCGGGGTACATCGTCGGCATGTCCACGTGCTACCCGAGGCTGGGCGACGTGAAGGTGCGCGACGGCGAGGCTCTCACCGTGGTGTCCAGGTACAGCAGCGAGCGGCGGCACACGGGCGTCATGGGCCTCTTCTACATCCTCGTCGCCGAGCACGACCAGCAGCAGCAGCTGCCGGCTGCCGGCAGCAAGCCGCCGGGCCTCTGCTTCAGCTTCCCGGTGTCATGTGAGCAAACTCTTGCGATCTGAAACTCCGCAATTTTCACGGCATTAATTTGGATAAATCTTTTTAAAAAAACAAAATTTGGATAAATCTGATTTCTTATATTCTTTTCTTCCTCCAAATGTTAATTGCAGGGTGCCTGCCGTCATGGCTGTCAAGCAACCTGTGAGAATCTTTGTTGTTGAGTGGTGCAAGAGTTATGCCTTGAAGAAGTAGAAATAAACTACTGTATGTTCTAGTAGTAGGCTTGTAGCAAGCATGCAGGCCATCTAGGTGTTGTGCTATCTTGAAAGAACAACCATCAGCAAGAGTCTCCTTTGATGACCTGTAAACTGTAAGGCTGTAACACACTGCTACACTATAGTAAGCTGGGTTTTGCAGTAGTAGCAAAAGAACTGTTCTCCTAATAATTCATCTTCAACGGAGTTAGCTACTGTAAGCGAGACCAGATGTACAATCTCTTGTGCAAAAATAAAAATAAAAATAAAAATACTGAGACTATACGCGTAGATCCTAGCATATACATACTTGTGTACCCATGCATGATCTAGTACACGATCTCTTGCTAGCGACACCTCGTTAGGTTAGAAACACATAATAAGCTACAGCAATACGGCAATATTAAAGCTAATTGCCCTGTTCACTTAACTGATAAGCCATGACTGAAAGTACTGTTGACTGATTTGTTGTGAGAGAAAAATATTGTTCGTTGGCTGAAAAAATACGGCTTATAAGCCAAGTAAACGGAGCGAGCGTGCAGGCAAAGCAACGGTCAGTCTACTCTACTTATATATATATAATCGCCTCGCTCCTTTTGGAAATTGGAATGATCAAACAGATGACGTGCCCGATGAGGAGAAAACCAAGTCTGCAGTTGAGTTTTCCATACCGTTGTTGCCTAGCTTGTTGTCGCGGAGAAATTTTGTTTGCTCTAAAGTAAAGACGACGAAAGTGCCTTGTTGTTGTCAGTCAGACTCAGCCATCAGTCCATCGATCACTAGCCGCCCGTTGTGCCATGTTGACATCCGATCGAGTTATCTGCAAATCCTTTTGTTGCATTGGACGCGACTAGTATGTAGCCAAATAAAGCGGCATGCGGGTTTTGACATCTTTATTCCCTACTGTGTTAGTTTGTCAAAACTGCTGTTCCCCATGCATGTCGCCGTCCGTGTGCACACGTACCTTGTCTGTACCCTGAAAATTGCTCCCAATGCGAGGAGGCGTAGTTGCTTTCGCCTCCAAGGTTGCCACGCAGATCGTTTCATTTCCATCGGCAGACAGAGACCGACAACTCGGCAAGGACTCCTGTGACTTACCCACACACAAAAAAAAAGCATGATGTAGAGAGGAGGCGAGTTCGATTCGTCTATACCACTCAACGTCAGAATTGCAACCAGAGGCCACCGAACTGGCGCGCTGGCATGACGATCCGGGCTGCCTCGTCTGGACGCTGCCGCGCGGAGGAGCAAATGAGCGCATAGCGTGTCGGGCTCACAAGGGAGCACACCAGCAGTAGGTCCCTGTCGCCCCTGACATCGCCCATGCTTATCCCATGTGCAACATCCGATCTATTTTTAATATATTCAGATGCAACAGTTGCAATATATAAAAGAATACAAATGAAAAACTTAAAACAAGCATCTAAAATACTTGCGAAAACATCTGAAAAATATTTGAAAACCATTGCAAACATATGTAACATCCAGATAAAACACTCGCAAACATAGTATGAAACAACTGAAAACACTTGAAACTTATGCTTACAACATGCATGTATATGCAACATCCAGATAAAACATTTGCATCATTCTTCTGGAACAGATAAAACATTTGAAACATACACTTAAAACATACGTGTATAACCATTACAACATGTGCAACATCCCGATTTACCTTTGCAACATCGATATACAACTTTTGCAACATACCTCTGAAACATCTGAATCACTTAAAACATACTATTGTAACATGCGCTTTCAGCGTAGCATCTGCTTGCTACTTGGACGAATGGGGACTTGTCGACGCGGAGCTCGATGCCGCGGAATGACACGAAGGTTGCCGGTGTGGAGCTCGTCGGCGGCATGGACCTCGGCAAGGGCAGGGGCAAGGCACGCGGCGCGGGTGGGTAGCGGGCCAGGATGCGGGCGAGGCCGCGCCTCGCAAGCGGAGGTCGCGCGACCAAGGACCGAGGGCGGGTTCCGCCCCAGAGCAGAGGCATGCAGCGAGCAGGCAACGCGGACGATTTATACGGGTCCATCCGGCAGCATTACCGATGAATTTAGGCCTGTTCAAGCGCCAAGTTAGGTTAGATCAGGTTTTGATCGAGCCAAAGAAAACGTGATTATTGGCTGGTCCAGTCCCAGTCTGTAATGTCTCTGTCCCAACATCGGGCAAGATTTTTAGCCCACGCCCACTAGTCCATCCATCAGGTGAAGCAAGTATAGGAGGGTCCAATTTTCCTATATCAGTTCTGGTTTTCGTATTGGTAAGAAGATCGGATCTGCTCCGGGTCGGCTCCGGTAGCCCGTGATAAAGTTCATTGCATACTCGTAGCTAGTTCAAAACCTTTTTTTCCCAAATAAAGATTTTCGTAACCTCGCTCAACTGAGCCTGTTTTTCATTAAGTGGATAGTAAAACGATTACAGAACGCAAGCCACGGTTGCTACACGGCCAAATAAAGATGAGAAGTAAACAGAATTGCTATACATTACCCGGTTGTTTTGGAGCTTCAAAACAACCGGTTTCTGGGACGTTTGATGCTTAATCGACGGTGGAATCTACGGCCTCCCGCATACATGCCGCCGCCCTGGAGTCCTTGAGGTCGAGCGAGTGGAACCGGCGCACTCGTCGCCGTCCGCGGTCGGCGCGTGGCTCTCCGTGGTTGCCGCTGCACAAACGTCGTGCTCTCGTGCCGCCTCGCGTTTGCACACGTACACGTACTAGGCCCAAGCAAAACAACAAAATTGATCGTAGCCTTCCCAAACAGCCGCCCGGAGCTGATGCCGCAGGTACTCCCCTTCCGGCTGGCGTACACCGTACACCCGCACGAACGGGCACGGGTCCATTGCGCGCCTGCTGCTGCCGCTGCTCCTGTCACTGCCTGGATTTTTTTTTTAATATCTGAAGAATTTGTGAACAGTTTAACATATATTTTATCTGATGTTTGAAATCCATAAAAATAATTTATAATTTTCTTTTGAAAATTTTGGCATATATTTGTGTTATTCCCAAATTACATTATTTTGTCTAATAAATTATACTGAAAAATCATTGTAAATATAGTAATAAGGCGGTGTAAATATAGCTATAAGACAATATAAATGTATGAAAAAATCTAGTTGTTGAGAGAGACTAAAACAACAGTTGTTGGCTAGATGGTTCCGAAGTGAAAGACGTACAACCTAAAGCAACCCGCAATTCAGCAGCGTGTGAACGTCAACAATGAGCTTATAGCACGCAACAATGCATGCCCTCGGTCAGAGGAGACAAATTATTGCATATAATCTAATAATCTAGTAAGTAGTGCTACAAAATTAAAGACACTTTTCAAAGCACAGACTTGTGTGAAATAAAAAACGTCCAGTACTCCAGTTCGCTCCAGCATAGGAGAGCAGGCACTCCTTTTTCCACCATCGACGGTCGACGGGTACATATTTTTTTCCAGAATAATTTGGAACTTCCGTTCGTCTTTTGACTTTGACATTACTGTTGGAGACGTTAGCACTCTGGTTAATTCTTGCACGACAAGGCGATGACATGTACAAGAACAGTGTTGTCAAGTGTGCAGGTCGTGAGTTGTGACTTTGACTTTTAAAATAATATTCCATCCGTTCTAATTTATAAGTCATTTTAGCTTTTCTAAATACACAAATTTATTATGCATTTAGACATATCATATATTTTGATGCATAACAAAAACTATGTACCTGAAAAATCGGGATGGTCTATAATATAGAATAGAGGGTGGTAGCTCGTTCCCTTAGCAAACAGGACTCTACAATTCTACCTCTGAAGTTGGGGTGGGATGGGAGGCCATGTCGGCCATCACACAAGGCAGACAGAAATGTTAATGCTGATGCTTATGTTGATCAAACAGGACTATAATTCTTTCTCTGGCCCTGTTCGTTTCACTTAAATTTAGCTTATACCTGAAACATTATGAGAGAAAAATACTGTTCGTTCGTTGAAAAATACTGTTGAAGTAGTGCAGTAGAACTTTCCATGACCATGAGCATCTTCAAATGGAATTTGGGTCTCAAATGGCACGACGCGCCACACTCGGCCCACCGACCTTGAAGAGTCCAAGGATGCCCTATGGCTACTGTCGCCACCTCCTGTAGCGAATAAGGACTCAATGCCATATTTATTTTAGTGACTGCAGACTTGAAATGATAACATAATCAGTGGAACAAATATGTGAGCTAAGATGTGTTAAATGTATATATTTCTCTACGTCACTCTCTTCTCTCCCCTTATCTCTTCACGTGCAATTGTGCATGCATCCCATCTAATACATCTCTCTTCGTATCTCTCACAGCACGGCAGCCATGGTCGCAGCACGCACACGCATAGGTCGTTCGTGTTGTCATGGCAGTCGTGGCAAGGTCGCCATGCCGAGTACACTATCAGAATCCTGAATTATTTTGAGTGCCAAAAATTGGCAGGGAAAATGCTAAAATTGTCAATAAAATAATCCTTGGTTATTATCTGTCAAGGATAGAGGATAAGGAAAATTTATTTCCTTGCCAGCTTTGACACAAGGATAATTTTCTTGAAGGCTGACTGCCGAGGAAACTAGAACTACACCTAATTTACCAAAGCGATAAGAAAATATTTCAACCGCCAAGTAAATTTGTTTTCTCGAGGGCAAGCAACCTCCAAGAAATCGTTACAGACGGCCAAGGTAATCATTATTTTCTTAGCTGCCTTTTATCTCCAAGAAAATTATAGTTTTCCTTAGATTGTCATAACCGCTAAGGTAACTCTGACTTTCTTGAGGGCCCACCATGCATATATATACAGGCAATCCAAAAAGGGGAAATTTGCTCCTAGACACTGAAATTGACCTCCCATTGCTGGCGGACACCTAAAATGAAGTCATTTGTTGGTGGACACTCTACTTCTCGTCAAATTTGCTGGTGGACACCACGTCCAATAAAATAATCATTTCTGGCTTTACGGGAGAGAGAAGAGCAATGAAATGTCATTCTTGCCCCTGCCTCTTTCTTCTTCCTCTCTCTCTTTTTCTTGTTTCCCATGTCAGCGAGGCAAGTCAGGCGGAGGCCAGGAGGGGGAAGGAGAGGAGGTCACGTAGAAAGTTTAGAAGAAACAGCAAGCGAAGCGATTTGGATCAGAGTACGGTCTCAATCCAAACCAGAAGTCAGCCATACGTGCCTGATCTTCAGCGGGGCTCGCGCCAGCCATACGGCGGATTCGGCTGGTCGGCGAGGACGACACCACACCACAGCTTCGTTCGGGAATTGGAACGGACCGGCCGGCGACGTAGCAACGCATGGAGGCCGCGAATAAATTCACCCACTGCAGGACGAAGCTGCGCCGAATCAAGCCAGTTGGTCAGCAGGCCTCGCCGGTGCCACCACTCCCGAGCCCGGCTGGCCGCACGGCAAGGTCGACCCGGTGGCCGGCATGGAGACGCCGGGTCTATGGAGGCACGAGCAGATGGCATGCGACCTGCGACCTGCGGGCGAGCGCAAGCGGACGGCAACGACCTGAGAGCGAGCGCGAGCGGACGCACGGTCGCAGGCACGAGTGGCGGCGCGGCAGAGCTGACAGAGCAGGCGAGCGCAAGTGACGCGAGCGATGCGGGCACAACACGGCGGCGCCATGGAGTGGACGCAGCGGACGAGCACGAGCTGATGAGCGGACACGGGCACGAGCACGAGCGGCGGCGTGCGCAGAGCGGACGCACGCCTCGAACAGACCCATGGAGCGCGCGCGTGGGAGCAGGGCCGGCGAGCTTCGAGCTCTGAGCTCACGGCCATGGTGGCGGCATCGGCGAGAAAGAATAGAAATAGAGAGGGAAGAAGAAAGGGGCAAGAATGATATTTCACCGCTCTTCTCTCTCCTGCAAAGCCAGAAATGAATATTTTATTGGGCATGGTGTCCACCAGCAAATTTGATAAAAAACAGAGTGTTTACCAACAAATGGCTCCATTTTAGGTGTCCGCCAGCATTGTCCACTGAGATAATTTTCCCATAAAAAATTACGTGCAATAATTAATGAATTCTGATATTCAGTCACTAAACTCAATTAACAAATGATGGCATGCATATACACATTTTATTATGGACCCAACCATGATATTGAAGCTAACATATATCCATCAGAAATCAGGAAAACACACATGACCAAAGCAAAGCCTTTTCATATTCCATCTTCGGACCTTTTAAGACTGTGTCCAACAAGAAACTCATATGGACATCCAAACCCAAAATGGCTAGCAAGAGACCCAAAATCAGCCTCCAACAGAGTACCTATATGGGAAATCTATTTTGGATTGTCTGAGAGGCACAACTCAAATATGGGCATCCTCTCTCATGAAAACCCATTTGTAGAAAGGATTCTCTTTTAAGTTTTGTTGTTAGAGAAGATGCCGAATAGGTATTGAATATTTTACTTGTAGCGCTACCCAGGGGCGAATCTGCCACCGGGGCTGGGGGGGCTCGAGCCCCCCTACCGTGGTTGAGCCTGTGGAGCCCCCCTTAGCCCCTCCTAAATTTTTTTGCCATTGAAGGATGGAAATGAGGAGCTTGAACGTTGAGCTGAGGTTAAAAACGATGCTAGAGCGTTGAGCTGAGCTTGATGCATTTGTCCCCGTGTGAACTTAAGACCTCCTAGATTTTCATCCTAGATCCACCACTGGCACTACCTAAAGGACGAATGAGTCTTATATATTTGGGTGTTGTTGTTGGAGATAGCCTAAATACACCATAGTTACATATTTTGATAGACAACAATAACATCGATCGAATCTGTAAACGAAATTCTACAAAATGGTCACAATTAATGAACAATATGAGCAGGGCCTTGTTTAGATTGTAAATTTTTACAATCTGGACACTGTAGCACGTTTCGTTTGTATTTGACAAACTTTGTCCGATCATAGACTAACTAGGCTCAAAAGATTCGTCTCGTGATTTACAATCAAACTGTGCAATTAGTTATTTTTTTTACCTACATTTAATGCTTCATACATACGTCTAAAAATTGATGTAATGGAGAGAGAGTGAAAAAACTTGGGAACTTTGAGGCCATCTAAACAAGGGCCAGACCGAGTGCAACCATGGGGTTGGTTGGTTGGTTCCTTTCCTCATGGTCTTACTCAAGAAGCGGTGGCGCTTCAACCTTCTTCTTCCGGATCACCACGTCTGGGTCTGCGTCTAGCTTGATGTTCTCCGAGAACGGCGTGTCGAGGAGGGAGGGTGCTACAGTCCACCCGTTCGGACCGAAAACTCCGTCCGATGAATTTCCATGCCTCGTTTCCCGCCCACCTGCCCAGCCCACGCGGGGTGTCCGCCTCGTTTCCCACCCAGCCCACGCGGGGAGTCTGCGCGCACAGGAAGGAGGTGAGTCTGTTTATTAATTGTTTATTCTATTGAGCATGTCGTTTTCTACTAACTAAGAAGGTGTTTGGATCCAGTAACTAAAATTTAGGAGGTGTTACGTGAGGGTAACGTATGACGTGTTTGAATATTAATAAAAAAACAAATTATAGAATTCATCAGTACTCTACGAGATAAATTTATTAAGCCTAATTAATCCGTCATTAGCACACATTTATTGTAGCACTACGCTGTTAAATTATAGACTAATTAGGCTTAAAAGATCCGTCTCGCAAATTAGTCGCAAGCTGTACAATTAGTTTCATAATTAGTCTATATATTAATACTATATGCATGTGTCCAAACATCCTATGGGACAGTGACTAAAGTTTAGGAGGAGAAACCAAACACCCCTGAAACAAGTCATAACTATTAAACTGAGTATCAAATTGAATTCTGATTTCACCATTATGTTTCTTACAATAAATCCTTCAAAACAAGACCCCACATGAATATATTTAGATAAAATTTTATTGATGAACATTTGTTCTAGAGTAAATTACATGGCCGGTCCTTAAAGTATTGGACGGTTCTCGACTGGGTCCCCAAACTACGAAATCACACGTTTGGCTCTCTAATGTATTTAAGTTATCTCATTTAGTTCCAAATTAGACATGAGAAGGGTTAGAAACTAACATGGTCACCCACGTGGGCATCATTTAAATAGAAAACCCTGAGCTGACGGGCGGCCATGGCCAAGGCCACAGGCAGCAACGGCGCACGACAGTGTTGCGGCGAACACAACACACAGGGCACAAAGATGGAGTTCGCAACTTCGGTGAGCTCTAGGTATTACCTTGGGTCTACGGAAGGCAGGTGTGGCGACGGAGAAGGAGCGAGGCGGCCTGCTCACGTGCACATCGGACCTCGGCTTGACAGGGGCGGCAACACATGGCGTTTCCGTGGGACGGCACCTCCTTAGTCCAAACTGTTCGAAGGGCATGTGCGTGGCATAAGGGCGGAGCCAAAATGTTGCAAGAAAAAGGAAGGGGTGAGCAGAGAGGACGCAGCAATCCGCGAGCACGGTCACGGCAACGATGGTGGCCGGGCGCGGTCCCGGTGTTCATCCGTGGCTTTTGTAGCCGAACAGCGTCGAGGCGAGGCCGGGGCTGGGACTGGCCTGTATGGCATGCCGAGGACATCCACCTTCGCGTGTAGCGAGCTATCGCGGCACGTTCAGTCAAGTCACCTTACCGGAGCCATTGACGCCGAAAACAAAGCTTCCTTCGTTCTTCAAATTCGTAAAACCCGAATTATCTCAACCCAATTCCTTCCACCAATAAGCAGCCATAGGAGTTACCTATCCGCCCCACCCACATCAAGAGCCAGCCATGACCTATAGACGATGAATTTGAAGTTTCCCTCGCCGTCGGTCATTTCCCTGCTGAATCCCGAGCCGATTTGGGGTAAGTCTCGATCCATGGAATTAGATCAATTCCCTGCACCGATGGACTGCCCTTGACCTACTTGTTGCGATGCGCCCTTTGGTTTGGCCAGAAACCTCACCGTCAATGACATGACGTCGCCGTGCCAATCTCAAAACGCCGCCGTCCCACCGGTTCGCACATGGCCAGCCCTGCTCGGACTTCCTCCGCCTCAACCGACGCCTTGGCTGTGTCTGTAGTAAGCCCTTCGTGCTCACCCGCCGTTCGTTTTTAGTCGTCGTAGCCCTCGTTTGCCGGAACAGCCTCGCCAAGTCGATGAACTATGCCGCCATGGCCGCCGCCCAAGGCTAGCCATGCCACGGTGCGTTGAGTGTCACGCTATCGCCGCCAACATATGCGCTCGCGCATAGCATAGACCGTCGGCCACTCTACGGCCACCGGCGAACCCACTGCCGGCTGGCAGAGCCACCGCGTCGTAGCGTTGGCGCACTAGGACTGTTAGGCGCTCAGCTTAGGGTTTTCTTTTTTTTATAGCTCAAGGTTTTCTACTTGAATTATGTCCACGTGGACAGCCACATCAGCTTCTAACCATCCTCATGTTTGTTTTGTATCTAGATGAGATCACTTAAATACATTAGGAAGCCAAACGTGCGATTTCATAATTTAGGGACCCAGATGAGAACCAACCAATACTTTAAGGACCGGCTGTACAATTTACTCTTTGTTATATAAAAATAGAATATTTTCATTTATTACTGAACAGAGGTTATGTTCTAGGTAAAAAAAACAATGTTTCGCCTTCACAATAAAAATGTTCAATTTCTAGTTTTAAGTTCATGAAATTGTTATTATAATATACATAAAATAAATACATAACATAAATAAAAAATAATAAAATCTAGAGCAAAGCATAAGGAAAAAACACGTAATAGAGAAAAAATTCAAAGAACGTCACAAGAATACTTTTCAAACATCCTACATATACTTAGAACATCACATATATACTAAGTGAACATAACTAAATACATTATAGAACATCGCATATATATTATGTGAACATCACTAAATACATCATAGAACACCACATGTGTACTAAGTGAACATCACTAAATACACCATAGAACATCACTAATTACATTATAGAACATCGCATATATATTACGTGCACATCACTAAATACATCATAGAACATCACATGTATACTAAGTGAACATCACTAAATGCACCATCGAACATCACAAAATGCACCATAGAACATCACTAAATATATTATAGAACATCGCATATATATTACGTGAACATCACTAAATACATCATAAAACATCACACGTATATTACGCGAACATCGCAAAAAAACACCATAGAACATCATAGGTGTACCACGAAAACATAAAAAACATCACAGAACATCACATGCATAACACAACAACAACAACAAAGCCTTTAAGTCCCAAACAAGTTGGGGTAGGCTAGAGTTGAAACCCAGCAAAAACAATCAAGGTTCAGGCATGTGAATAGCTGTTTTTCAAGCACTTCTATCTAAGGCTAAGTCTTTATATATATTTTATACTTTTAAGTCTCCTTTTATTGCCTCAACCCAAGTCAACTTCGGTCTTTCTCTGCCTCTCTTCACGTTACTATCCTAGCTTAGGATTCCACTACGCACCGGTACCTTTGGAGGTCTCCGTTGGACATGTCCAAACCATCTCAACCGGTGTTGGACAAACTTTTCTTCAATTGGTGCTACCCATAATCTATCACGTATATCATCGTTCCGAACTCGATCCCTTCTTGTATGACCGCAAATCCAATACAACATATGCATTTTCGCGACACTTATCTGTTGAACATGTCGTCTTTTCGTAGGCCAACATTCTGCACCATACAATATAGCAGATCTAATCACTGTCTTATAAAACCTACCTTTTAGCTTCCGTGGTACCATTTTGTCACATAGGACACCAGATACTTGCCGCCACTTCATTCACCCTGCTTTGATTCTATGGCTAACATCTTCATCAATATCTCTGTCTATCTGTAGCATTGATCCTAAATATCAAAAGATATCCTTCCTAGGCACTACTTGACCTTCCAAGCTAATATCTTCCTTCTCCCGAGTAGTAGTGCCGAAGTCACATCTCATATACTCAGGTTTAGTTCTACTGAGTCTAAAACTTTTGGACTCCAAAGTCTCCCGCCATAACTCTAGTTTCTAATTCACTCCTGTCTGGCTTTCATCAACTAGCACTACATCGTCTGTGAAAAGCATACACCAAGGGATGTCCCCTTGTATGTCCCTTATGACCTCATCCATCACTAAGGCAAACAGATAAGGGCTCAAATCTGATCCTTGATGTAGTCCTATCCTAATTGGGAAGTCATCCGTGTCTCCATCACTTGTTCGAACACTAGTCACAATATTGTTGTATATGTCCTTAATGAGTCCGACGTACTTCGTTGGGACTTTATTTTTGTCCAAAGTCCACCACATAACATTCATTGGTATTTTATCATAAGCCTTCTTCAAGTCAATAAAAACCATGTGTAGGTCCTTCCTGTTCTCCCAACATAAAAAAACATAGAACATTACTTGTATACTACATGAATATAAAAAACAACATAGAGCATCATAAAAAAATAATAAGAAAAGAAAAATAAGAAAAAGAGATAAAAGAAAGGTAAAAAAATATTAAAAAATGAATAAAATAATAAAGACATAAAACAAAAACAAAAACAAAAAATGAATGTTTCATGACAAGAAAAATGAAAAAGAAAAGTAAAAGAAAAAATAAAGAAAGATTAAAAATAAAAACATGAATTAAAGAAAACATAATTAGAAGAAACAAAGAAAATAAATAAAAAAGAAAAGAAAAGATAAAAGAAAAGAAAAGATAAATATGGAACATCACGCGAACATCAAAAAATAATAAGAAAAAGGAAAAAAAAAGAAAAAAAAGAAAAGGAAAATAAAAAGGAAAATGAAATATAAGAAATAGAAAAAGAAACTAACGTTACAGCCAAGAGTTAAGAAAAAAATAATAAAATTACGCCATCTACAAAGAATAGAAGAAAAAGAAAAAAGAAAAGAAAACGAGGAAAGAAAAGTAAAGTAAAATAAAATAAAATAAAAAGAAAAGAAAACATAGGTACATCCTACGCTGGGGAAAAGCATCGCGCAAGTGGGCCGCAGCGGCTCTCGTCCGTACATTCATCGCGCGGGAAAAAGCGAGGTGCGGGTGAAACTTTGGCGCGGGAATCGTCGCGCGGGAAGCCATCGGCTCGCTCTTCCGGTCCGAACCGGAACATTTCCTGCCGAGGAGGCTGAGCAGCTTCAAGGCCTCGTTGTCCCTTCCTGGATAAGGCCGCAAAGCCAATCCAGTGGTTCGGCGTTGGGCCTTCGTTAGCCAGCTGCGTGTTCTGGACTTGGGCCCATTGATGAACAGTCAGTGAAGGCCGAGGACCATCAAGCCCAGCACAAGGATATTATGATCTTAATGAACCCTGGCATTGTGAACCTCAAATCGCGATTAACACCAGCTATTCAGCTGAGGAATAGTATTATAGTACCACATCGCAGGGTGACAAGTATAGAGCTGGTGAGGCGTGTGTACCTTTCTCGGTCTTTTGAAAAGATAAAGCGTAGTATTTGTTCTTATTAGTTTAATATCTGATGCAGTGGGACACGTGCCCACAATGATATTAAATTTATTTTTTTAGGGAAGAATCTAATATAGTAGCTTGCTATCAATGTTCTCATGTGTTGTCCTAGCGTTGCACTATTGCTTGGGCCTGGCGCACCCCAAACAAATTAAATTTAAATCTTAAAAGATAAAAGATTATTGAAAGATACTCCCTCCAAACAAATTAAATTTAAATCTTAAAAGATTAAAAGATAACTCTCTTCATGTCCCTAAAAAATGTCGTTTTAGACATCATCTCACATATCAAGGTATGATTAAATAGGGTGTAGTTTACCTGTTATGCCCCTATCAAATATGATCGCGTGCGCCTTCTAAACAAGTTTGTCCTAAGTGGTAGGGTCGCAAGGCTTAGAGCCATCTAGCGCGAGTTCGATTCCTATACGGCTTAAGTTTTTTTTTTTTTGCATCTTTGGGCGTTTTTTTGCAATTTTGCATGGCCTGAATTTGGAGCCACCATTAGAAGAATCCATAGGTATCGATTCTTCCTTCTTTTTTCTACATTCTGAAATGTTTGCTTTCCTAATCATTTTTCCTTTGTGTGGGCTATGATTTGAACTTGCCTGCACATGACAGTGGAATTGACTGGACCTTCGAGCCTATACAAATTCGTCAAGTCCATCCATGATCCAAGCAGCGAGCTTGTACTTGCTGTGCACGAGACCGCAGCGAAGGCATGGTCTCTCTGTTGGGCGCTGCCTCTTGGGCACACGCACGTCCGTGGTGTTGGTGCACTCGACCGCGGCGCCGTCGCCATGATCGATCTTCTCCACGAGGCCATCGGCCTTCTCCTTCTCCACGACGCCGTCGCCATGATCGATCTTCTCCACAACGCCGTCGGCCTGCTCCTTCACGATGCCATCGCGTGCTCCTTCCTCAATGACACCGTCGCCTTGCTCCTCCTTCTCCACGACGCCGTCGTGCTCGTCCTCCTCAACGATGCCGTCAACCTGCTCATTCTCCACGATGCCGACACGCTCGTCCTCCTCAGCGGGGTCGTCGCACTGCTGCTTCTTGGGCTCCATAGCTTCTCAACCAGCAATGGCGGAGGTGAGCAGGCAACCTGTACGGGAGCATGCTTTTGAGGACGGCAAGTGGAACGTTACGCACTGCCCCGGCCCTCGGGAGCATGCGTACGGACTACGGAGTAAAGGCCGGCGTTATGAAGCGTGCTGGAGAAACGAGGCGTTGGATGGGCGCAGGGGTATATCAGTCCAAATAACACAGGAGAACGGAAAACGACCATCTTTAGGCTCCTTTGGTCAATTCTCTTAAACGACATTTTTTAGGATACGGAGGGGTAAAAGAAAAAAGATTTGCCTAGAAGCAAAATTGATTTTTTTTTTTGTTGGATTTCACTCCACCTGTGGTTGGGAACTACTAATTCGTTGGGTCTACAACAATCTTGGATGGGCTCCTAACAAGCTAATTTTCACTATTTTTGTTTGCAGTTTTCCTGTGATTCTAGACGTGTTGGAAATTTTGGGTCTTTTTTTTAAATCGTCAATTACAAAATACATACAATTTCATACTAAAAATTTGAATTTATTAAATGTGGGACATAATAATACAAATTATTTTTCTCACTACAATTTGGGGTACCTTGAGTGAGTGTTTTTTAGCGGTTGTACTACTGGACTCTTTGCTTTCAGCAATACTATCTAAAATAGATCACCCAATTACCCAATTACATTCTAATAGTAAATGTCATGTGAGATTATGTCATCCTAACTCTTGTTCTCTACGCCATAGACGAACTCGGACAGCCGGCAGACAGGAGAGGCAGCGTCGGGACGGCAACGACGAGGCCGCGTAGTCGGAGGCGGGAGGAGAGGCTGCCGGGGAGCCGCGCCCTCCGACGTCAAGAGGTCCGCCGCATGGTTGATCAGGCACTCTGATTGATTCTTGCACGCCACAAGGCGATGATATGTACAAGAACAGTAGTGCGCATACGTTGATTATGACTTCTTCAAAATATACTTGTTGACATTTTTAGATTCATAGCTTTTACTATGTATCTAGACATAATACATGTATCTAGGTGCATAGCAAAAATCATGAATCTCGAAAAACCAAAATGTCTTATAATTTGGAACAGATGGAGTGTATAGTAGCTCCATCCCTTTGCAAATGTGACATTACAATTCTTCCTCTCTCTCTCTCTCTGTATATTTTTCTGACCGTACTCAACACCTTTAGGCCCACCAGTAGGTGTCCGTATTTCCATATTCTGGGTCATCAATTGTTCCTTGTCCTATTGTATACATTTATACCTTGCTTTCAGACATCATGTTGTCCTGTGCATAAGTTTTGGTCGCTCAAAACAATTAGGCACCGTTTGGATCTTTGGAATTGAATTCATTTTAATAATCATAATTTAGACACGTATTAATTAAACTAATATGGTTGTATATGGATTATATTGGTATATTATTGTTGGCTATACGAAAGAGATACTAATGTGTTGCATTTCTATCGTATGGGAGCGAGTTGAAGAGCGTGTTATAAGTTGCAAAATAAAAACATACAATGGTGATCTATAGAATCAATTTCTATCTCCCACCTTATGAATTTGAGATAGACTTATATGTGAACTTTAGAAAGCGATGGAATGTTAAATCCCAAGCCATGTAGTTTAATTTATTAAGTAGATTTCAATTCCTACAGATGAAAGGATCCAAACGACCCCTTATTGTAAACTAACAGTTGAATTACACACATTCAGTATTTATTTTGGCATGTGGAAAGCAACGTTTGCTACATATTATTAGTATTTGCAGACCTCCCTCGTTGTAGGATACTAATTCCTGAGCTTTGTCCATTAATGTTAATGATGGATGCTTCTTTTTGTGTCCAACAAATCTCAGTCAGCACTCGGCAGGAAGCAGCGTTGTTAGTTGGTACACTGGCTCTTGCTATAGCAACTTGCATAAAATAGGATAGAATCTTTGATTGATCATGTTCTTGGCTATTGCTGTCACCTCTTTAGTTAAGTTTGGGTTCATATCATCTTTCAGGTGCAGGATGATGTCATTGCTCTTTACTATGTGCCCTACTAGCTCTAGTTGGCTGACTTCTTCATCAAGGTGCAGACGCGAGTTCAGCATCGGTTCTTTCCCTCCAAACTCAGTTTTCGCGATCCACCCTGAGTTTGAGGAGAGGTGTTAGAGATATATGTGTTTTTGTATATTTCCATATCTATAAGGTCTTTCATGCATATTGTACATGTACATGTATTGGGCTCCAGGAATTGAGAGTTCATTTCTCCGCTGTAACATTGAGATCCTCTTGAGCGTCCTTCAAAGCCCTATTATACCAAACACAATTACACAAACTAGCATTGTCGTAATCATAAGCATCGGGCCATCGGCACGTGGTGCACGTGGACCCTAATGACACGTCCCTATTTAAGGTGCAACACTCTTAAGAACTCCAGCTTATTCAGAAGACCTTCACGGCAGCTCATTTCTGGAGTATGTAGTTCACTTGAGCCTGCATGTGCATGGCACGTTTCTTCGCCCTTCTCGATCTTCTCATCTTTAATTTCCTCAGTTCGCTGCTGCCAGATTAAGACGACGACGAGATGAAGACGGCGGCGCTCCTTGTGCTGATGCTCCTCGCGCTCTCATCCGCCGCCGGCGCCACAGGCGGCCGGCACCACCCGCTTCCATCGTCGGAAGCGCTCGACGTGAGAGGCGGCGGCCCGCCGCCGCCTGCTCAAGTCCGCGACATTCCTGTCCCCACCCTTCTTCCTGCGGCCCGGCTCCGTCGCGAACAAGTACTACCACGACATCGCCTTCTCGAGGGGCAACATCGCGGGCTTCAAAGGCGAGGTCGTCGACGAGCGCGGCGCCCCCGTGCCCCTCCACGAGACCTACCTCCGCCACTGGGTGGTGCGGTCGTACTACTACGCCGCGGAGAACGCCACCGCCCGGCCGGCGACGATCCTGGCGCGGAACGCCGGAGTGTGCGAGGGCGACACGCACACCGCGACGTGGTTGCCCGACCCGTACGCCGTCGAGGCCGGCGACCCGGCGGCGCCGCCGGAAGGGTACGTGGAGAGGTGGATGCTCAACGTGCATGCCATCGACACGCGGGGCACGGTGGACAAGGTAGCGTGCACCGAGTGCAGGTGCGACCTGTACAACGTGACGGTGGACGAGCACGCACTATGCCAGAAATGCTTATTAGTGACGCCTTAATCTGTGACTTGGATCTAAAACGCGTGACCAATATGTTATCTGCGACGCGGGTGAACACAACTCGTCACTGGTATGCTGTCGCCTATGGCAAATAAATAAAATGGGTGACGCGTTTCCAACCAGATGTGTCACTGACAACAGGAGCTTCTTACGAGTGACGCGTTTCAATTACCCCCGTCACCCTCGGACCCGAAAAAATTATCAAGTATGGTCAAATGAGGACTCAAGTCCGAAATCCCGTCCCCCCCCCCTCGCCCGTCCCCTCGCCCCTCTCTCATCTTCCCCTGTTCTCTCTCAACTCTCGCCTCCTGCACTCCGCCGGCCGGGCAGCGGTCACCACCTCCCCGCTTCCTCCACCGCCACTGCTTCTACTTTGCCGCCGCGACATCCCATCTTCCTCCTCCGCTTCCACCTCCCCTCCTCCTCCACCTCCCCCTTCCCCAACCACGACGGCTCCATGGATGGATCTGGTGAGGAGGCAGCCCGCCAGAGAGCAAAGGCCGCTGGCACGGCCCTCGTGACGATCTGGTGAGGTGGCAGCTCGAGCAGATAGAGGCCCTAGCCGACGGGCGGATCTAGCGAGGCGGAGATTCAAAGCATCACCTCATTCCTCGGTGCCACAGATCTCGCTTGCTGGAACCCTAATGACGCCACAGGCCGTGCTGTTGGAGTGACGTCGATGCAGCGCCGGGTGGGAGTAATGGACGGCGAGGCTAGGGGCTGGATTCTCGGTGCCGTCATCATGAAGAAGGATGGGGAGCTCGCACTCTTCCTTGGGATGCGCCGACACTAAGAGCAAAGTTGCGTGCCTGCCCTCCATGGATGACCGACTTCACGCTCTCCGGGGGCCGCTGGCGGCAGGAACGAGATGTTGCTCCTCAACCCGCCTCCACGTGCGGTGAGAACACTTTTGGCTCTTCTTAGGCCCCCTTTCCGCAGTTGCCTTGCATTATTGCTATTTGCTCGTGTCCTCATGGAAACTCTAGATTATCCTGATTTGGATTTTTAGTCCTCTGTGGTTTTAGTGCACAAACCGGTGGTGTACAAAGGTGGGTTTAGGTTAGATTATCAAGCTAGCCTGAACAATGGTGAAGACCACAAATCCATGCCTTTACCTGCTATTGTGATTTGTGATCATACCCTTCCTACTGTTATCCATGGATCGATTTTAACTGATCCAATTATACGAGCAACAATAACCATGGAGGCAAAGTGATATTGCATATAATCTTCCTCCAAATCTCCGAGCTTGTGAGTCATGTTTGATGCGTGCCTTACTATTCCTATCTATGTTTGAAAAAAAATATTTTTAGGTCTTATTACATTGAACTACCTTACTCCATCTCCTAGATGTTTGCACTTAGGAATTTGTAAATTGCCTTTTGGGATTTGTACTAAGCTGTGTTTTTGCACTATGATAAGATTTGTACTTTATGGAATTAATATACTGTGTGGAATGTGCTTGCTTTCTCGGATTAAATATCTTGCTTGCTTTCTTCAATGAATACTGCTACTATATGTGATTGATTAACCGTAATTGGGATGTCCGATATTGGTTTCTGACCTACATACTACTGCTAAATTTTGATTTTTCATGTATTCACTATTTATTGAACTTAGAAGAGTTTTTTCAAATTATTTAACAAGGTTGAGCTGTTACTTGGTACTGATGCTAGCTGTTCGACTTACGAGTAAGGTTTAAGTTTGAATGACAACTTATTATGATATATTTGCCTCAAGTGATTTCAGCACATGAATGACCATTTGTCACTCTGCGATTAGCTGAAAATGGATAGCTAGCCTATGGTCACTCTATAAGTTAGCGGAATGGTCACTACGAATAAGTCGGTATAATGATATGTCCGTTTCTGAATGAGCTAACTAATTCTTGGTGAACTTTTGTTTTTTACAGATATATACACATCGGAGCATGCAGTTTTGCGTTTGACCTACATAATTGGGTGAGCATATCTTTTTCACGCAGCATCTCTATCTTTTTGTACTTATAGGAGAATCGACCAAGTAGCAATATCAACGATCTTTTTGCAGCCATTGGAAACTTTGTTGTTCAGTTAGATGTTGTGCCTTTATATTCTGTGATTGCACTATTTCGTGTTGATTTCAGTGATTGCCTATTCTATGACCATTTTCTGCTGATTTAGTGTATAGCTAACACAATTGGCCTCCAAAAATAGGTTCTTGGATCATAGATTTATCATTTTTGTTTAAGAACATAGATCAAACACTCAATAGTTTGAGATATATTAGGCCCCAAACTTTGCTAAGCCCTGCAGTTTTAAGTTTTAAGTGTTATTTAAAAGGCATGCAAGTACAAGTTGAGAGCTTAAGCTAATTATAGATGGTGCACTATGCAGCAAATTCTAGTGCATGCTGCATGTTTAAAACAATGCAGCAGCCATCTAGTGCATGTCGATGTCTTTAACAAGCACGCTGCTGTTCAGCCATCCATCGGACAAGAGCCTACAACTCTGGCGGCTTTATTTGGTGATCATTGGATCGTCGTGGTAATAATTCAAAAGTGGAATAAGGTCATATACCTTGATTCCAACAGATCTAAAACCATGATTTCAGCGTGCTAAAACTGTTGATTGACGAGTGAGTTGTTTGCTTACCTACTATTGACTTGTTTCATAAGTGCCAATATCATTGAACCAACATAATGAGCCATATATATGTGTGTGTTGTACTCTTACATGTAGGGCTTTTGCAAGACACACAAACAAGCTGAAAAGACAGACCACGACCATTGAAACACACTTTTAAATATCACATGTAAGTGCTTCCAAAAATAAAAGTCAATATTGTGCCTCTAGTATATTAAGTATTGTGTTCAACTTCCATTTTCAAATTATTGTGTTATATATATATTTGTGAGTGCCTTCAACAATCTTTCTCGCTAAGTCATCTCATTTGGTATGTTGCACACCACTTGTTTTTAGCTATGAGAAAGACAAACTTGGAATACTCGAGGTATTCATATCTAAATTTTGGATGTGCAAATATAATGGCCCATGGTTGTTTGAGTGTGTGTGGACTGTGTCATGTCCTAGTATAGTTTTTAGCCCATGGTACTTGTTACGCTACTGTCTTTTTCTATCTCAAGAGAAGAGAAAAGGTGGAGGCTTTATTTGTATTGCTACTGTCTTTTCGTTTTGGAGAGTGATCTCGATGAGGGTGGAGGAGCAGGTGCCGGCTCTGTGCTTTTGCAATTTGAACCTCCTTATGCTCTAGGTAGTTTAGTGATTGGATTAGGAGCATGCACTAGCTAACAGATTATTTTCTCTCGATTGTTTATTTGTTTCCTAGCACTCGGATATAGTGTGGCCATTGTCATGATGGCCAGCTTTGTGTTTCAATTTGAGTATCATTATTCGGTAATAGTGGCACTAGCCGATTGCTCATAGTCTTGATGAAAAAGTTTGTGTGGCCTCGGCATTACATCTTCAAATCGGTCTCAAGGAAGCAAATCATGCGTGTCCGAAAAAAGTCTCTAAGTAATAGTTGTATTTCAAACCTTAATGCGATTTCACTACATTTGTAGGCTATTCCCTTGATGTAGAAGAAAACTCTGCAGATTTCTTTTCAAATGGAAACATGCACAGTACTACTTTAGTCATAAGCTTGAATGCTCGATGCTTTACGTTGCCTATATATTTTACTCGGTGATAGACATAGGCACAAAGACCATCTCGCTTGCTAATGAATTTCCACATCTGCGGATGTTCCTATGTCCCTTGATTGTTTGCATCAAGCTTAGCAACTGTGATTTTTACATTGATTGTCTATATTGTCCTGTACATTGTCTTTGTACCATGTTTTCTTTTTTACCAAAGTTCTATCTTGACACAGGAATTTGAAGTGTTGACGACGCCCATCGATATGCTCATGATTAGAGAAAAGCTAGCTGAGGTTCTTAGTGGAACAAGTCATCGAGAAGAAAGGAGAGTTCCATCATGACCAAAGTGATGTGTGTTTGCCATTATCAGTGTGAGTCCGGTGATGTAGTGTGTGACTAAATAAATTAAGCCCAATGTTTAGATGGATTTCGAACAAGTTGTGATGGATTTTGAACAAGTTGTGAACATTTGATATAAATGTGAATCTGTTAAACTTGATGTCTATCTCGTGTGAACATGTTACATATTGATGATATATATATATATATATATATATATATATATATATATATATATATTTCTTACGTGAACGATGTGGGGTTTCGATGAGCAATGTGTACATTTGTTATATGCTATCGGTGACACATTAGACAGACATGAGTCACCGATATCAAATTATCGATGACGCAAATCGGTGACGCATATTCTTAGTATGTGTCACTCATATATCCTTATTCGTGGCGTGTGTTACCACAACGTGTCGCTGATATATACTTATTAGTGACGCTGGTTCCCACAGCGTGTCGCTGATATGGATTTATCGGTGACGCGTGTTCCGCTTTCAGTGGCGCGTATTCTGAATAAGCGTCACTCTATTTCCTTATCGGTGACGCGTCTTACGATTTATCGGTGACGCATGTTCGCGTTATCGGTGACTCGTGTTCTAAATATGCGTCACGGATAGTTTCCTATCAGTGACGCGTTTTTACGCGTCACTAATGTGCCCTTATCACAGACGCAAGAATAGTGACGCGTGTTTTACGCGTCACTGATGACCCTCTACACGCGTCACTGATAAGGTTTTCTGGCATAGTGACGGCCGTGGCATCCCCGGGGACTACGCCGGCGGGTTGCGCTGCTCCTACGACCAGACCCGGTGCAAGGTGGAGGAAGGGTTCGCCGGCGGCGGCGAGGCGAGGAAGCTCTTCTTCCGGTACACCGTGGTCTGGCTCGACTGGAGCGACGTCGCCGCCGCCGCCGCCGTTGTGCCGGTCAGGATTTATATATTTGATGTCACTCATAGAGCCATGCCTGTGGGTTGCATGGTTGAGTACGACGTGGAGGAGTGCAGCGCAACAGAGAAGCGAGCCAAGAGCGACTGCGCGCGTGCACGTGAAGGCGACCAAGCAGGTGCTGCCGCGTGGAGGCGACCTCGTGTACGCCGTCGCGCACCAGCATGCAGGTGGCATTGGTTCTTCCTTGCATGGCCAGGTATATATTACACCGTAAATTAACTTTATAGGGAAGAAAAAAAAAACTTGGTTAACGACGACGACGACGTACGACTTGGTCACATGCATGCAGGACGGGCGTCTGCTGTGCAAGTCGACCCCGATCTACGGCGGTGGAGTGGAGGCCGGCGACGAGGCGGGCTACGTCGTCGGCATGACGACGTGCTACCCGAAGCTGGGCACCGTCAGAGTGCGCGACGGCGAGGTTCTCACCGTCGTGTCCAACTACAGCAGCGAGCGGCGGCACACGGGCGTCATGGGCCTCTTCGCAGTCCTCGTCGCCGACCGGCCGGAGCAGCAGCCAGCAGCTCCATCATCATCGGTGTCGAGCAACCTGCTGTGAAAGTGTCATTATATGATACTGTTAATAATTTGTTGTAGTAACAAGTGTGTCGTTATTATTGTGCCGCCATGGTTGTGCTGGGTGGGGTGTAATAAACATGGAGCAGCAAGCTTAGCTTCGATCGATGTACGCGTGTGTAATAAACAGGGAGTATCACTTTTCGGTTGCTTGCTTGGTTAATTGTCTCCATGGAGTCCTGTGCTTCATTACGTGGCAGCTTCTCGGAGCTTCTTTTGATCAGCATCTGCGGTTCGTGCAGGAATCACCAGCTGCACTAGAGGAGTAGGCAAGGCTGGACAAGGCACCTCACCACTAAGAAACTCTCAAAGTCAAAGACCACGCATATGCAACCGCATACGAGGAATCCAATCACAATAATTGGTGCCATTGAAAAGCACTTGACAATATGGAACTTGAGCACCACCAACACATAAAGAAGCTGGAGAGGATTCCATCCTCTCTTTTTTTCTTACCCAAATTAAAGCTCAACACCAGAAATAGGGAGCAGAGCATACGTGCGCAGGCACGAGTGTGGGCGCGACAGGACGCAGAAGAAGCGGCACACCGGAGCAGCGGCATTAGATGGAGCCGCGCCGGCGAGAGTGAGAGTGGGCCGTGTAGGGCACGAGCGTGAGTAGGGCGCTCGGGAGAAAGCATGGCGCGAAAGCGGTGCTGTGTGAGAAAAAGTGTCAGCAAGCAGAAACCCGTGCACTCAGGAGGAGGGCCTCATCGACGAGCAGGGTGAGTGGGCCACGAGCAGGAGCAACGGCGAACAAGCGGTTTCGTCAGCTGGCACCACATAGGAGAAGTCGTGCCGCTGCACAGGAAAGCCGCGGTCGGGCCACGACCAAGCAAAGGCGGGACCAGGCGATGACGGGCAAGACGAGCTACGCCAGCGGCAGGAGCTCGACGGCGGGGACGAGCTAACCTTAACTCTAACCGAAAAAGCCTGCTCCGATACCATATTTTTAGAGAACTAGCCAAAGATGAACCAAATCAACTGGATGCCGAACAACATGACTGACTAGATTCTGAAGAGCGTCTTCCACCAAAAGAAACATATAAGGCGATAATAGGTCGCTTGACGCGGGCCTCTGCAGTTGCTCCAAGGGCCCGGGCATCCATCACCAAAACTGTCGATTTTGATGTGGCTAGTAAGGGCATGTTTGGATCGTATCCACGACTCGCCGCGCTAACTTCCGACATGCTACAACGCTGTAGATGTTGTTTGCTTCACGCCTCAACCTAGGCGCGCCGTAGTCCTACGTGTTGTTTTGCAGTTAAAATATGTGCCGCAGTTCGCCAAAAGTGTGGCAGACGATTAGTTCGCCGCACTTGTGGCACGCCTCTGTTGAGCACGGTTAGCTGCGCAAGCAGACCAAACAGGGCCTAAGTTCTGAATCCAGCCACACCAGCGCTGCGTATCAAAGGCCTTCCAAAATCCAATTTTATTACCAAAGCCGGAGCCTTCATCTTGCTGCAATATTGAGCTAATTCAACTGCATACACATGAAGGTTTCATAAATTGAGCGTCACGGCACGGCAGGAATCCTGTTTGATTGCTGCCAATGAGTCTACAAATCTAAGTCTACAAATCTCCCTATGTAGACGTTGGATTAACACTTTGGCAATAATCTTGGTACAGCAGTTTTGAAGGCAAATCGGTCTGAATGCATCAACGGTAATAGCACCAATCTTCTTCGGCAGCATCACCATGAAAGATCTGTTGATTCTTTCCAATTGCACTGAGGATTGGTAAAAGGCATGCATCAAATCCATGACATGATGTTTAACCGTGGGCCGTAGCCATATAGAAACTTGGCCTGAATCCATCCCGACCAGGCGCACTATTTCCACTAGTTAGTATAGTGCCCGTGCTAACGCCACGGCTTTATTTCAAGGATGCACATGAAAACAACTAAACGATAATTATTTTTTCTAGAGTTTAACTTTCACACAATTATATGACCATGTTTACAATCCGGAAAACACTTATGCACGACAAGGCATAATAAAGTAATTTATCGCATTAACCATGTAATTTACAATCTGCCTAAGTCATTAAACATGTCTCAGAGATCTTCAGGGAAGCTAGCAAAACATTCATTTGCATGGCATCATCTACAGTAGCCGATCGTTCATATAGTCAACGAGGAAGACATCACCTAAAGATATTGTTTCCACTGCTGTATACATCTTGCTAATCTAAAGCATACCTATGACGTGGTTGTTGGTGATATCGCTTAGCACAGCTGGTGTATCTCTCGGCGTAGACATTATCAGATATCTGTGATTGCAATTAACATGTTTTTTTCAAATACCCAGCGTCACACCGGCAGCACAAATATCAGGATGTGCTATCAACATATATATAATATTATTTTAATGATCAAATCAATTTAGAAAGCTCGCAATAGCAAGAAGTTAATTCGCATGAAATATAATAACAGAAGATGAAGGCTTTATTAGAAAATAATAACATAAAACCATAAACCCTAAGGACAATGTTGGGTATGATTGGGTTCGATGGCTTCTCCAGTTGATGGTGGTAGGGTTGCTGTCTTCTATCCAGGATGCATACCTTCTTCACATACTCGGCGACAGTGCGGTGCTCTCGCAAATTTATCTGTCTTGCAAATTAAGTAGACATCAAGATCTTATCGACTCATATCTTCTTTCAGACTACAATAGAGATCGAGATCATATCGGCTTATCTTTTGTAACCATTTGTTATAACTACCGAACTGCTAAGTTCTATAGCTGTTCGGTAACTACATAGTTTGATCTTATAAAAACAACTACATAGTTTCGTAATACTATATTTGTCCCAAAAATTACGCTTACTAAACCCAAACAAAAAAAACACTATATGCCACATATTAACTCCAGGTTGACCTGATACTAAATAGCTCAACCTTCGTCACATACCTCTGATCGAGGAAGGCTGATCTATTCAATGCAAACCATATAAAAATAGGAGTTACTCAACAGTAAACAATCTCAAATCCAACTACAGTAAGATTTTCTGCTGAATCATGTGATGGTACAACTGGTAGCCTGTTGATGATGCTTTGTTTGCATGTACAACAAGAAAATGATTTGACTACTTGTAAAGGATGTGGATTACTTCTATTTGTGCATGTTCATGGTGTAAACAGCAGGCAGAAATTTCGAATTAAACCTTTTAAATTCTTCTAAATTAAGTCTTCAGTTTAAACAGCCATATCACCTACCCGAAGCTGAGTCCGACAATGCTGGACTATCCGACCGCTCCTGGAAGCTGAGCAGCACGAGCAGGCGGCGTGGTGCGGGTTCGACGGCGGGCGCGCGGCCTTCCGGGGCGCTGCACCGCGGGTTCGCCGCCGGAGCGTCAGGGCGAGCGGCCGGCGGGCAAGCGACTGCGGATCGTCGGAGCGGCTTCCGGCGCGGTGAACAGCAGCTGGCTTCGACGGCGAGGGGCCGGCGGGCTTCGACGGCGGGCGAGCGGGCATGGATTGTCGGAGCAGCTTCCGACGCGGCAAACAGTAGTTGGATTTGATGGCGGAGCGTCAGGGCGAGCATCCAGCGCGGCGCGGCGCTGCAAACCCTCCTGCGGGGCTCAGGCAGCGGTGAACGTGCGGGGCTCCAGCGGCGTTCCTCTACGTCTTGGCCGGCCAGGACGGCGAGGCTGCGGCACGGGCAGGCGGCGTGCAGGCGGTAGTGGCGGCCGGCAGGATCGGAACCGCACGCAGGCAGAGATGTCAGGGGCGGTTTCTCCGACTTGTTTTTTCACCAAAAATTCAACGTCCATCAAGTCATTTCATGATCAAGCAAAAGAGAAAAGGAAACAAAAGGAAACATGAACCTTCCTTCAGCGTCAAGCAAAAAGGCACCAAGAGAAAACATGAATCAATCGCCCCCTCAACTGGTGGGATTGAGATTGATTTCCTTTAACCAACCGTCGGCTTCGTTGCTACGCCCGGCATCCCGTCTATATCGGAGGCACAATTGTTTCCTTCCCTTCCCGTCGTCCTCATATGCTCTTTATTTGGCTCTTTGCCCCCAATGACATTTTTTTGGTGAGTCTAGGATTCGATATTGGGTCTCATGCGGTGTAGTCATGCAGGTGGTGTGCAGGATGTGTGAGGCGAGCGCTAAAGCCTTGGGGTGGGAGATCCGAAGAACGTTCGCCATCGGATCAAGTTGAAGCTTTTAAGGAAGGATTAGGAGCCATAAATTTTAATGATGTTGTAATCCTGAGTACATTTTTGTTGGCATAGAATGGTTGAAGCCTCTCAGTGAGGGACGTTTTTTTTTGAATCCAGTATAGTTTTGATTGGTCCTTATAGTAGAAATATAGTAGAGATTCATGGTCTTGAGGGTAGCAAAGGCTTCCGTGGACGGCGCAGATAAGTTGCAGGTTGGTCGCTCTCATAGACAGAAGAGCTCTTGGACGTCAAAAGCCCCTAATTTTTTTACAATTTGACCTTTTTTTGAAGAAAATTTATGTTTGCCCCCCTGGGAGACTTAAACTCATCTTTGGACCCTGGGAGTCGGCGCCAGTAATCATGGCACCGAGGTAACACGTCTTGACGCCATAGATCTTGGCGCCGAGGTGCCTGGCCGAGCACAGCAGGCCATCCTAGGTGGCGTTCACGTGGCCGGCACCTCGGCGCCACAGATCTTGGCGCCAACCTCGGCGCCACAGATCTTGGCGTCGAGCTGCCTGGCCGAGCACAGCAAACGGCGTTCACGTGGACGACACCTCGGCGCCACAGATCTTGGCGCCGAGCATTGATTCAAAACCCGCGGCTGCAACTCTCTCTCTCTCTCGCGCGCGCGCTCTGTCTCTGCCTCCTGCGCCGTCGTCGACCGTAGCTCTCCCTGTCCGCGCTGCCGTCGACCGCTTCTCCTGCGTCGGCAGCAGGCCACCGCCGACCGTCCGGTCCCTCAGCTCCTGTGCCCCCGCGCAACCGCTCGCAGCAGGCCGCCGTCACGCCCCCGTCGCCGTGCGAAGCCCGGCCGCCCTCGTCGCCCCTTCCCTCCTCCTCATCTCTGTCCGGCGGCGAGGGCGGCCCGCCACCGCTCGCCGGAGCTCCCGTCGGCCGGCTGGGCTTCGGGCCCTGCGCCCCCTGCCCCTCCGGGCCGTGCGCGAGCAGGCCATCCAGGTAACTTAGATTAGTTAGTAATTTTTTAGTTAACGTTAATTAGTTAATGTACTTTAGATAATTTAGTTAGTAATTTTTTTAGAATATTTAGCAAATTTAGTTAGCAAATTTAATTACATAGGTTGAAAGTTAGATGCTTATTTATTTAGTTACATTATATACTTAGGAATATATGTATATAGCTTATTTAGTTAGATTAGATTGTTAGAGACATAATTAGGGAGTTAGTTACCTATTGATTTAGTTAGCTAGTTAGTAAGTGTAGTTACCAAATCTCTTATCTTGTTATAGAGATAGTTAGACAGTTAGATACTTATTTGTTTAGGTCGATAGTTAGGTAATTTAGTTAGCAAATATAGTTAGATATTATGGTTAGTTATCTTATAATAATATACCCGTAATAACTTGGTTGATGTGCATACCAACTAGATGGACAACATAGTCACCCTGTATCATGGAGGAAGTGTGGAGGAAGATGAGTTTGGTAATGTTAGTTTTGTTGGAATGCAAAGGGTGCCAGTGATATTCGATGATCGACCATTATTTTGTGAGTTGTTTGGTAGGGCTCGTGATGAGCTTAAATGCAATTCAAATGAAGATGCCATCTTAGTTGAGTGGGTACTTCACCATGGCAGGTCAAGGATAATTTTGAGGTGGTTGGTCCCAATTGCATCAGAGGCTCAATTGGACAAATATGTCAAAACTGTTATGAAGAATGAGTTTTAATGTTTGGATTTGGTTGTGCGAAAGTTGTCCAATGATCCCACCCCTCATGGGTATTCACCCCCTAATGTTCATTCACCTCCTCATGGGTTGTCGCCAGCACCAGACAATCTTAGCTCAGTCATGTACTTTTCAGTTTTCATGACTAGTCAGTTCATCGACGCCTTGCTGGGCCTGTACTTGTCCATGAGCCTGCAAATCTTATTTTGCTTAGACACTAGTAGTAGCAGTGATCTTATTTTACTTATTGTTGTCAACCAATACACCTCTTCTAGTGAATGTTGACTCAGAAGCGGATTATGTGGCTGATTTTGCAAGCCGCTACTTTTCTGAAATGACAGTCATTGTCAAAGGACATCAGTTACTATTGTTATCTGAAAACTAGTGTATATGTTCTCTAAAAACTAGTGTATCTGTTTGATGCTAGCTGCTGTCATGCTGCTGCTGTGATTTCAATTGGTGGGGAATGTGTTTTTGGAGATGGCATTGACAAGTATGCCCGTTCATCTCTCTTTCTCCCCGTTCATCTGCAGCTTCAACACTGTATTTCATCCATTTTACTCCCTGGTCTAGCCTCAGAGATACGAGCAATCAGATTTATATATCTTTATGCCCATTCTGTCAGTTGCAAATTTGGTTGCTATGTCTTCCCATTCTGTCTAGCGCAGGTTGCTATGTCTGGTGATGACAGCTGCGTTATTAGCACTGGTCCATCCACCTAGCCAACAGCCACCTGGGACCTCCACATCTCTAGGGCCTCCCTTTCTGTGTCATGACACAATGGCATGGATGAGTTGGGGTTCATTTAGGCCATGGTTGGTGGATTGGGCTGCCAGCGTGATGGTGTGGATAATAACATATGGGGAAATCTGCATTCCAAACAGGCACGAAACTACATCCTCTTGTTTCCTCTCCCACCATTCTTTCTGCATACATGTGGGACATGTTTCACTTTTATCTGGTGTTTACATATACAAAAGATTTTTATGGTTTATATCATGAAGCCTTATGAGTTATGACTTCCTTTTTTTTGTTTTAAGATGACTATTTCTTTTATCTTAGCAATTCGATTTTGCATGTGTTATTTTGTTTCCGTCAATATCAAAATTTCAGTAAGATTCTAATTTCAGATTTTAAGCGCATTATTTTTTTTGTGCAGGGCAACGCGCTTAAGCAATCTGTGATTGAGATCGAACGGTTTCCAAGGACAGGCGTGGACGAGCACACACTAAACAACTTTCTTGGAGTAAGTCGACACTAGCCCTCTTGTTGTTTTATGCTTAAGTAAGTTGTTTGAGCTATGGTTTTCTACTTAATATCTTTGCACCTTTGCATGATAGAGGCTAGCACGTAGGCTACGGCGTGCTGTAGCTCGTTGTGGTTGTGGTACTAGCGCTGCGATGGACGTACACGGGCCACACGCACGACAATGGGACACACCTATAGGCCTCGGTTCTTCTTCTCACGGAGGTACTAGCGCTGCGACTGTGGACACTTTCCAAGGCCACGAAGACGAGGACGACGACGAAGGCGACGAGGAGGCCAAGGAGCATGGTTATGATGAGCTTGCCGAGTCTCAGCTCCAGGACGCTCCTTCGACTCAGGCTACACAGGTTGCAGGAACGAGAAGACGTCGTCCGCCTTGCACGTACACTCCAGGCATCGACGCTCTTGGCCACAAGGGCAAGGGTAAGACTAGGAGAAAGTGACGACGACTTGTAGGTTAAGACTATGGTAACAACTTAGATTCGATGACACAAACTATTCGGGCTGCATGGACTTTGCTTATTTTGCATGTGTGGAGATTTGAAAAGTATGTAGTTACTTTCCTATAACTATTTGGGACTGTATGGACATTATGTACTA
Organism: Miscanthus lutarioriparius; assembly: GCA_904845875.1. Lineage (NCBI taxonomy): Eukaryota > Viridiplantae > Streptophyta > Magnoliopsida > Poales > Poaceae > Miscanthus > Miscanthus lutarioriparius. Next base: position 91,558,983 of record CAJGYO010000007.1, read on the forward strand.
TTTAGACTATGCAGGACATATTATGTTAATTGTGATGTTCGATGTGGTTGTATTGTGGTCTTTGGACGATTAAATGTTTGGATTATATAATGTCTCTGTTTGTAACCGTGGATGCTCCTGAAACAAGAGAAACTTTTGCGAATTTTTTCCGTAAATCATTAATTAAACTTCACTGCTACAAAGGCACAAATATAGTACACAGATTAAATGTAAATTCAGTAGAACGTGTATAGTCCAATCGTATCGTACAGATGCTTTGCAGATGAATATAGGTTTTTCAGTAACAGTGAACGATTCTAGTCTTTTTAGACAATAGTACACCTATAGGTACGAAGGCATGCAAGGAAGCACAACTCCACTCCATCTCCACCATCCATCTTATTACTGTTTGATCAAGGGCTGAGGCGAAGAGGCACATGGATCGCTGACATGTCACATTGAGAGGCCTCCATTCCTCGTCTCAACCTATAAATAACCCCTCACTCCCTCTCATTCAAACACACAAGGAGGAAGAGCACTCCTCAGCATTATCTTTCATTGCAGTGCCAATGTTTAAAGGGTCGTCCAGAGGGAGAGGAAAGTGGAAGGGAACTACCATTAGGTGGGAGGGTCCTCTTGGTCTCGATTTCTTTGAGGAAGCTCTTTATGAGAGGTTCCCAGTCGAGAGCAAAAGTGATTTCACCAAAGAGGCACCACTGAGAGGATACGATGAACGGAAAGAAGAGTGGCCAAAATGCATGCATGGTGAGGACTGTCTAGTGCAGATGTTCACCGAGGGAATAGATGGAGGTCGACGTTTCTTTAAATGCCCGCGAGCATGGGTAATTGCTATTACTATTTGTTTCTTCAATATGTTCATCTTCTATACAACTTACATGACATACTTATTGCAGTCTTTCTTGTCCGAAGAAAATTGTGGGTTCACTAGGTGGGTCAATCCTCGACCTATTTATCCGCATGCGGAGTACATCTACTACCTGCAGGACCGTATCTTCTATCTAGAAAGAAAAGTTAGCAGTGGTTACGAGGACGACGAACAGGAAGACAACAACAATGGTGCTAGTTCACAGGAGGCACTCTGCAATAATCCATATTGCACCTGCCCTAATCATAGGAACAAGGGTCCTCCACCACCACCCCCGCCGCCACCACCACCAACAATAGGAGGATACTTTGGAGAAGGTGCAACACAATTTGCTATGTGGCCATACTATTAGGACAAACTAATCTTTTTAACGAGCGACATCAATGTTTTTGTTTTTTTGCTTTAATCATCTAAGCATGTTAGGGTTAGTCGAAGGAAATATGTACTCTTGTTTGGCACATGTTCTCACATGCCATTTCATGTGTTTGTTGTTTGTTTCAATTACCTAAGGCATGTTAGGTTTAGTCCAGGACCTCTGTATCCTAGTTTGGTACATGTTATCACATGCCATTTCATGTGTTGTGTGTGTTGAATTAGGTAATCCACTACTTCGTTATGTTTTATTTACACTACGTGACCTCGTTTCACTACCTATGCAATATTAAACTGAATATTATGACAAAAAATAATGAAACCAACAACAGTATGAAAGGTCCAATAATAGAGCACATTAATTAACATAACAAAATTTGAAATACATGACGACAAACTAAAAGTGCATTACATGACAACACAATGCAAAGTCCAAGAGTAGACAACATTGTTCGTGAATATACCATAGAAATAGCAAGTCATGAAGACTACTGAGTGCAACGAGGCCACTTTTTCTTCCTCTAGGCATTGGGATTCTCCTCCATCGCTGCCTTCGCTCGCTGCGCACGCTCAAGCTTCCTCTCCCTCTCCTCCCTGTGCGAAGCAACACGCCTCCTTTCCTCCTCTTCCTTGTGCTCCTTTTCTAGAGCCTCCTCTCTGCGTCTCTTCTCCATCATCTCCTTGTCCTCTGTCTCCCACCGTAACAATTTCTGCATCCACTCCTTGTCTTCCGACTTGATCTCAGTGTCGATCCACTGCTCAAAATCACAGAGCGGTGGAGGGATCTACAACAAATGCAATTGTTACAAAACAAATAAATCATGCAAGACTTCATTTGACACAATAAATATTAAACAACATTAATTTCTCGCCATCTTGTTAATGTGGCGCTGACGAAGTGTAGGCTCAAACGTAAAATTGGCACATATCCAATATCTCTACTTATACGTGTCCTCTTCATCGGACTTGGCTATCTTGCAAGGATCGCTGCAAAAGCATATGGGCACTGGAACACCACTAGGCAGAGGCAACGGGTCAAAGGCATTTTCGGTCATCCGGCCATAACTACAATTGAACATAAATACAAAAAATAAAACATAATACAAAAAATAAAAACATAATATAACACGATGATAAAAGATTACCTTAGCTTACCAGCTTTACCACGTCTTGACATCCTACCGTCACATAATACAAAAAAATAAAAAATCACTTCAAACATTAGGTACTAACGTATCTAGGGTTACAAAATAGACGTAATATATACCAAATCAATACGTAAAATTTGATAAGGGGAGAGAGGATACCTTACTCGCGAAGATGTATGGATCAAATCCAAATATCCAAGGTCAAATCCGTTGATTCAAGAGATTGGGCGGGGTACGGAGAGGAAGAAACCGAGAGGGGGATGAAGAAATGAGGAGCAGCGTCGGCAAGGGAAACTTGGTTTCGGATTTTAAATCAATGCTCGGCGCCAAGATCTGTGGCGTCGAGGTTGGCGCCAAGATCTGTGGCGTTGATCTCGGCGCCAAGATCTGTGGCGCCGAGGTGCCGGCCACGTGAACGCCACCTAGGATGGCTTGCTGTGCTCGGCCAGGCACCTCGGCGCCAAGATCTGTGACGCCGAGACGTGTTACCTCGGCGTCATGATTCTTGACGCCGACCCCAGGATCAAAGATGAGTTTAAGTCTCCCAGTGACCAAACATAAATTTTCTTAAAAAAGTACCAAATTGTAAAAAAATAGGTCAAAAGCCCAGGATGACGTCCCCGGAGACCCAAGTAGGTTCTCGTAGAATTCAGTTAGTGCTCGAGACTTAGCATCATGATTAGCAACAAGTACTCCATCGATCTCCAGGAACCTGATGCAGTTTGCACGCATCCAGGCAGCTGCCTTAGCATGGCGAAAGTACCTTGGCCGTAGATCTCATGATCCCTAGATCGCCAAGCAGGCAGAATGGTCGGAAGGAAAGATCGGTTCCGAAGACACCAGTTTTCATAGCGGAAACGGAGGATTTTGGAATAGAGGTAGACAGGCAAGCAAGAAGAGGAGTGTGGTCAGAAGTCGAACGAGGGAGGGAAAGAAAGAGTGGCATTTGGAACGGTAACGCTGGCGTCCAATCGTTCGGATGGACCCCGTGAGCGCCGCACGCCCCGTCTATATCGAGTCTCGCCCGTGATCCTTCCGTAATTAGTTTTCTCCGGTCATGCCAAGGGTCGCCTCGCCCGCAAGTCGTCCGGCAAAAGTGAAAAGAAAATCAATCACCAATTACTCCTCGATCACAAGAATCACATCCTTAATCACCGCATGCATGCGATCCACATCCGCCTCCTCCTATTTGTTGCGCCCCCCCCCATCTACATCGCGTCCCACCCATGGTCCCCATCGCATGAAAACACGCGCAGGCTTTGACCCACGTGAAATCCTTCCATCCACATGTTATTTTTTAGATACGTGCCGCTGCGCATGCATGCATAATAAAATGAAAACTAATTTAATTTGTGTGTGCGCATGAGCTCAGCATCGGCGACCTTCGCGTCACTTCATGGCATTGAGCTCCGCGTTGGTGTCGAGCTCCGTATGTTTCATGTGTTTTAGATGTATGTTTCATTTGGATGTTGTATGTGTTTCATTTAGATGTTGCAAAATTAGATCTGGTGTTGCATATGTTGCAATGCATATACACATATGTTGCAAGTGTATGTTTTGACTGTTTCAGCTGTTTTCAGACGTATATTGTAAGTGTTTTTATCTGTATGTTGCATTGGTTATACACATGTTGCAAGTGTATGTTTCCTTGTTTCAGACGTATGTTGTAGCAAGTGCTTTATGTTGCGAGTGTTTTCATTAGTAGACGCGGGAAGAGCGCGCATGTGGAGTGTGTTCATCTGGATGTTGCATATGTTGTAATGGCTATACACGTATGTTGCAAGTGTATGTTTCAGCTGTTTCAACCCTATGTTGCAAGCGTTTTATTTGTATGTTGCATATATTGCAGTGGCCATACACATATATTGCAAACGAATGTTTTACCTGTTTTAGAGGCATGTTGTAGGTTGCATAAGTGCTTCATGTTGCAAGTATTATCATTAGGAGCTCATTGTTGACAAACACTCTATCAAGCCGAGAGCACAGGGACCAGTTGGCCGTTCATCCAGGTATATTTCTTATTAATGAGTTTGAGCTCCTGAACACCTAAGCTATGGATGGCATTGTTGAAGGCAGACATAAGGGAGGTGGAAACGTTGTTGTTTTTGTCATTGGCAAACCTCACAAGATTGAAGTCGCCAGTCAGCATCCAAGGACAGTGAATTTGAGACAGTAAATCCAGCAGGTCCTCTAAGAAATCCGCGAATCCCAGTGATCAGAGGGAGCATAAATATTAGTTACAGCCAGACGTAGGTCAGAGAAGTTGGAAGAGAAGAAAGTGGTGATGGAGTATCGTCTCTGAATGGGAGCCTCAAATCAGAGAGCAGCGTCGTCCCAGGCGGCCACGATGCCTCCCCTGGAGCCCGAAGCGCTATTGTATCTGAACGAGTTGGACAGTTTTAGAGGGAGGAAGGTTTTTGCTTTCATGGTTGAGATATCTTGGAGCTTTTAGACTCCTGATGAATGCACGCCACCGAAGGAGCAGCGGCATGAAGCGCATCGCGAACAATGGTACAATTATGTTGCCAATCCCACGAACATTCGAAGACAAGATAGAAATAGAACGAGCATTAGACCCCATTACTAACAGACAAGGCACCTAAGCAACTAGTGACACGAGGTGACAGCAGTTGACAATCCCACCAACGGCAAAACACGTCGGCAAGAGAGTAAACTGGCAGCGACCAACACCACATAGAACACGAGACTGCGTTCAAAAAAAACATAGAACACGAGACAGACCAGGACACTAACACACTCTGCCACTGCAACTAAGACAAACTTAAGGAGTTTAGGTAAGGCAGCAAACACAGACCGGCCGAAAGACAGGAGCAGCTGCGAGACTCCATGTCAAGCCACCTGAAGAACAATTCGGTCCTCATTCTGCAACATCAGTGACCACTCCTAGGGAGGCCGGCGAACAGCAGCTGAGACCCGCTGAGGAAACAAACTTGCGCACGTCCGAAACGTTGATTGGAAGCTTATTGCGACATAAAATGCACCTTTTGTTGACCTGCTTCTTCAGAGAAGCCGAACAGCCAGACAGGGAGTTGAGCACAGCCTTGCGCTGAGAAGCTTTTGCAGTCATATCAGTGAAGTTTGCAGAAGCCTTGGCCGCCAACCTCGCACTGTGGCGCTCAGGCACCGCAACAGGGGTCGTCTCCTTTACATAATTACATTCAAGCAGATAGATTTAAAACAACGTAGCACAGTGCTGACAGGCTGATAGTAAAACAGCCACGAACAAGCAATGGCAGCTGTACCGGAATTGACAATGACCATTTTGCATTTACAGAACCTTTCAAAACTTATGAAGTTACATGGCTATGGTGTACTTACTATCTCTTACAAAGCGAGTTGGGTTAAGGGAGCTCTCAGGGCAGCTTTCTTATATTTTACAGAAGGTAGAGCTGCTCACAGAGATGTTTCCCATGTCAAAAACACAAACACAAACAAGGGCCATCTAATATCTAAATCAGAGGATCTGAAACCTAACAATCTATAATAGGTTGGACTGGATTGGTGATGCAGCATCACAAAGTCGATCACGAGTCAGATGGCTCGCATTTCACCGGTGTCTTGATGGGAACCACTTCCGTGGCTGCAGGCTTGGCATTTTGATCACTGCTGAGGCTACTGGCGACGACCAGATCGCTGACAACATCAAAGTTAAGTCGTCCGCTAACTTTCTTCCCACTGGACATATTGCAAGTAAATCTGGACATCAGTTATCTGTTGTTGGAAACTGAATGAGCAAACCTTTAGTGAACTATTCTTTTTCTAATTTTACCTATTTAGGCGGTTATTGATAGCCTTCAGGTCCTTGGAGGGGCTTTGAAATGCATAGGTACTCTCGCCAACACAGGCATAGTAGCTCTTTGAGCTTGGGGAGAGCAAAGTATCCATCTGCAGAGTACAGTTATAAAGTTGTCACGGCATTGATGGAGAATTACCAAAATAGTTCAGTCAGGTGAAATTGAAAAGATACACAACAAATTGACAGGTATTTTACCTTCGATGATCGTAGTGGTGAGACATATACATTATGAGTAGCAGAAACCTTCTTTGGAGACATGTCAGGAAGGTTTGGAAACCGAGCTAGCCGAGGAGATTCTGGGTGTGGACCTACTGATACAATTAAAATATTTCAGCAAAGCCTTTATGGAGTCAGCACTAGAACGATGTGCTTAATTTCTGCATTGGGTGCATACCATCAACAGCACCTTTTTCCTCTTCTTTCTTCGTTGGACTAGCACCAGGTCCTACCTCCACTAACAAAGGCTTGACAGCAGGAATAAATACTTCATTGTAGAAAGTGATAATATCAACATGATCTTCTCCTGTTTTCTGGCAGGATATAATGCAGTCAGATAAACTTTCAACTCATTGCAAAATTCTTAAAAGCTAAAAACAAGATGGAACTTACCCCATTACGGCTTCTTGGGGGCCAATGAACATAAACACTTCGGAAAACTTGTGGCTTGCATTGAGGTTGTTTCCTGTAGCCGAAAATAATCTCCTTGAATGAAAGTTCCAGTTGAGAGATCTGCAAATTGTTGTCAGTAAGAAATTTAATGGTTACAGTAGGAAATACTTTTATCTGTTAATATTGGAACTTCGACAAATTTATAAGGATTTACCTTGGCAACTCCATATATGCTGCATAGTATGATCTGATCAATGTGCCTGTTGAAGAAAAGACCAGTCTGTTGGCTAAGGATTTGCTGGACAAGGGAATATACTCGCTCCAGAACTTGCTGAGAAAGTTGCAGTCTTTCACAGAGACTTCTGATTCTAATGGCTGCGAGTTTTGCTATCTGCAGGGATAGAGGGATATGGCGTGAACAGCAAGCATTTTATCTCTTCACATTACGATGCATCTGAAGGAACACTCACCTTGCTAAAGAACACACCTATTCCTGTCTCTGCGCATGTTTCACCTCCTGCTGCAGGATTCGGTCTTGTTGGACTGCAATAGGAATAACAAAAGGGAAATTTCCACTTAAGCATCCAGCTGAGGCAAGAGTTCACAAAGAAGTCAGAAAGGAATATTAACCTTGCAAAAGCTGATTGAAGAGGAGGTGGTAACTTTGATTTAATAATGTCCTTCACTGGTGATCGAAATGAATTGCTGTCCACCAGCACATTTCTCCTCTCAGTGCATGCCCTTTTGGGAGACCTGACTTCATCTTTATCTACAGGAAACACAATTGACAAAGAGGATGTTGAATCACTTATTCGCATGATTGAAAAGTGGAAAAACCAAGAAATACTGCTTTTAACACTTCAGGAATATGTAATAGGCATTATGCTGATGGTGTCTGATAAAATGATACCTTGCAAACGGTCCTCTTTCTGGAAGGGAAGAGGCGGCAGGCCACCCAATGAGATATTATGATGTGCGGCAATTGCATCAAGTGATGGCATTGGTTCAGCCAGTAAACCTAACTGGTTTATTTCTACAGACAGTGCCGGCCTAGCAACAATTAAGGAATTGTACATTGATGACCCTTTCTCCCATGCCATGCTTTCCAGCAGCCGTTCCTCAAGAGAATTCAGATGGCGCTTTAACTCTCTTGGGAGTGTATCTTCATGCCGAACAAAACCCTCTATGACTTTACTCAAGTCAAAGGCTGTAATGCCAGTCTTCTCCAACACAGCTGGGAACATCATAGTGACAGTCTTGTGAGTTGCAAGAACTAACTCTGCAGAACATGCTATCATACACCGATGGAAACGTTCATTAGACAAAAGTGATGTAAGATTGTTCCCACTCAAGATCTGTGACTCTGCCCTACACATAGATTCCAGAACCCTATAATATAGCTTAAGGGCTTCCATTTTTCTTTGCTCTGTCCAGATAGCATCCATCCTATTTGCGCTTCGCATATTAGTACAGATCCGTTCACCAAAAGAACTGCTCGTGAATATGGCTCCAAGTATAATCCCAGCTCTGTGTGCAATGTCATCTGTTAGATCCTTATCACATGCTGAGAAGAAGCGCAATAGTTCCCCAGAAGGTTTTGATGGAAGGGGAGATACTGTACTCCGAAGCCACTTGGCAGTTGTCATGGCTGTGCTCACTGGAGTGATAGGAGCCATCTTTGAGTTGCAAAAGCTGTTTCCTTTAGGAGATAGACAAAAACGTGGAGGAGACATTGGATTTGGGCTTGATATTGATTTTGCAGGTGAGGCCATAACATCATACTTTCTCTGAAATACCACGACATACATACAATTTTAAATAATTTCAAAGCTTTCAAGTTATGAAGCAATGGATGAATAAGCTTGCTAGTTAGTATTACCTTTGTGCCTGGTAAATTAATGGCTCCACCTGAAAGGCTTCCACTGCCAAGTAAACTGTCCTCATCATTAGCAAACATGCGCTCATCTAGCTCGCCTTTTGTGTTAATTGCATTTTCATATTCTTTTTCCAGGATTAGCAGACTTGATTTCAACGAGTCTCCCTGAAGCAAATCCTTAAAAACTGTCAAGCCTTCTGCATCGAAGAAGAAACCTTAGTGAGACTATGCAACAGACAAGCTTGTGAAACAAAAACAGTGAATACGAAACATTAAAATCGTTCTTGCGTAGCAGGTCTTTACCTGGATCAATGAAAGACAAATTATCCTGTTGGCATGCTGAAGTAGCTGGGCATGGCTTATTTTTCAGAATATCCATTATGAGAGTATTTGTCTTCTCCAGTGCTTTGCTCAACTCATCTTCTGAGGTATGATATTTTTCACACAGAGAAGCAATAAGACTGACTCCCCTATCTGACTTCTTAGCTGATTCAAACCAACAAATGAACGCATGAGTTTTATGCCACAACTGCTATAACTAGCAGATCATGATTAGCAAACAGCATCTGTCAAATAAGAATTGGTTGCCATTACCAAAGTAGGATGAATCCTTTATATCGAAGTTCCTTAGCCGCACAGGAACATGAATGATAAGTACAGCCTGCAGGCGTGCAAAATAAGCAGTATCCATTACTTTCAAGTTAACTAACAGTATAGATCAATTGTCCTGCTGCAAGTGAAGAGAAAACACTTGCGAAGATCATAGCAGATGTCCTTACCAACACAGAAACCAGTTCATTCGTGGATGTCACAAGATCCTTGAATCTGCTGAATGTTTGGATTCTTAGGACTAAAAAGAGCAACCATCCAAAGCGATAATAATCAGAAGCCTCTTGGTTGTTTGATTCTGAAGAATTGTCTGAACACTTGCCATCATTTGACAAGAATAGCTCCAGGTATGCACGCTTGTAATGCCTGAACCAAAGACATGATCACTTAGTCATCAATAGTTAATAATTTGTCCTTTTATATAAAGGAAACTATCGATGAGAAGGAAACAGCAAAGCAGACAGCTGCATAGAAGTTAAGGTACAGTAGATATTATTGCTAATGGTCTCCAAAACAGATTATACATGAAGCTTGAAGCCAATTAAGCACCTGCACTGTAGCACAATTTGCTCATATATCATTGGCCTATTTGAATGGCATCACAATCCTTAATAATCGTCCATATGTACACAGTGATTCAGCAAATGGGGATGATTTTAAAAACATCTAAGCTGAATAATGGAATTTTAGCCTACCGTTTTGAACTTTCTGAGATGCATAAGGTTTAGACAGGTTGTACAAAAGAGAAGATAGTTTTGGGATCACAAAAAAAAAGAACACTCCAAGCCTGGTTATCCCAATATTTATGGTATCAGCCTTATAGGGTACATAAGAATTCTAGAGTAGTACAAGTATTACAGGATATGCCTGCTCAAGTTATTGTACCAAATATACCTCTAATCCACTGAAACTCAGCATTGTATTTAACCAAATGCTCCAATGTGATTTCATTTCTGTCCAGTAAAACTAGTAGTGAATCAACATTCTAGCACAGCAATTTACAAAAACAAAAGCTAGACATTTCATGCTATGAGTAGCCACGTCACACAAGCAAAAGAAATAGAAAGTATAATTTTTTAAATGCAAAATAGAAAGTATAATTTTACCTGCTTAGCAAGCTTAAATGGACAACATTCGCTTGCAGTTCCTTCAACTGAGCACAAAACAAGGAAATGCATTAATAAGATAGGAAGTTAAAACATGTTCAATTCTAAAATGGATTCTAAAACAGGGGAGCACACTAATTGCATAATATACCTCAAGCCTCTTTTCCCAATCTGAACCATATAGGCCAGTCAGAATGTGTGCAACCTTTAAGCAGAACTGTGGCATCTCCTTGAAAAAATCCACAATGCTACATGGAATCAACAAAACGAATACAGGGATTAACCTAAGTGAGAAGTGATTGTTCCTCAGCCAAAACAAACCTAGCACGACTCTTACTTCAGCTTAGACGCCCTCAAAATCTGGCAAAGTGAGACACTGCCATCTTCCTTTGACCTCCCCGCTTTGCTGAGCCTTGACACACAGTAAAGAACACATGCAGACCAGAACCTCTCGATCTCCTCGGGCTATACATAACACCAATAGGTAGCAGACATAGGTTTTAGCAATACATCATGGTCCTGAAATTGGATGGAAGAAGCACTAACTACACCAGAGACAAAGAAAACGCAATCTTACCGATCCGCCGCCCAAGGAAGACATGCTGGACTTGAGGATGTTTTTGGTCTCCTTGAAAAGCTGCATTGCCTGCCTCGTCGTGCTCTCGTCCAGTCCCAGCTTGCTCTGCTCGCCAGCAAACAACAGAGCAATTAAAAAATTAGGGTACATGAGAATCAGTTACAAGAGAACAGCAACGGTAAAATGGCACATCACAAGATTATGCATATCTATTTCTCCTAAAAATAGAACAAACAGGACTGCAGGAGTAGTAAATAAACTCACAGGTACAGAATCACTAATGATAAAGACATACGAAAGACAGTATGACTCAAACTTAAAGTGCGTAAAACGTTTAATATATTCACTGTAGGGGCCCAAGCCCCTCCAGATTCCTAAAAAAAAAAGTGTGTAAAACAAAATGGAACCTTCAAAAGAAACTTCATTTATTCGAAGGATCAGCCACAGGTAATTAAAAAAATTAAAAAAATACCCCAGCACACCAAAAAATGTTGGCAGCAATAGGTGGAAAACATGAATTTCCACACATCGCACGGAAACCAAAAAAATTGGATCGGAATGGTTCCTTTATCTTCAAAAATAAAATTCGAAGGATTCAAGGGCGAGAAATTGGTTGGGATAACCTACATCAATGGGGCGAGAGCGAGAGCACTGAACCCCAAAGGCCGGACGACAGCCAGAAAAGCTGGCACATTTCCCCCCAAAATAGAAGATGTAAAACCAAAGGGGAGCGCAAGATCCAGGCCAAATTAAACTCCAAACAAGAAAATCCGCCCAAATCTTCAATCTTCCATGATTTTTTGCACGGAGCAAACACACACGAAGCAGCTCGAAGACACCGCCACTGGAAAAAAAAAAGGCACGCCTTGCGAAGGAAAAAAGCAAATTCCAGCACCCAACGAAAGGTCGAAAACCCCTGCCCGACGGAGCGGCGCACACGCCGCGGCAGGTAAGAGCCCGTACCTTGCACAGATCGGCGAACCTCTCCTCCGTGGAGGCCGCGGCGGAGGAGGCCCTATCCGTGACCCCGACCCCGACCCCGACCCCGAGCTCGTGGACGGCTTGGCGACTCCCTCCATGTCCCTCCTCCTTCCAAGCACACTGCCAATCCAGGCGCCGAAACCGCTGCCGCGACAAGAACCAGCCACTCCGGCGACCGGAGGGAAGGCGGAGGGGGAGCTCTGTTAGGGTTGGGCGGTGGTGTCGGACGAGCGACAGGGGACTGGAAACGGCGGCGGCTGTTGGGATGCGCGCCAAAAAAGAGTTTCGGACCCAAGCGGCGCGCGCCGACTTCTTGTATCTGCGGGGTAGCTTGCGCGGCAAAACACTAGCCCGCCTGTCTCTCTGCCCGGTGGGCCCGGTCCTCGCAGGCGGGAGAGGGAGGGCGTCGGTTGGTTTTGGCGGGAGAGGCGTCGAGATGGCGGGAGATTTTTGGTGGGAAGGGATGGGGTCGGGAAGAGGGTCCAGGTGGCCCACGTGGCAGGACGGGTTGTCGGGATGCGGGACGCGACCACGTGCGCAGTGCGCTGCGGCGGGCGGGGCCCACCGGGCCAGGGGTAGAAGCGTCCGAGGGAAAAAAAAAAGGTTCTGCTTGATGCTGATGGCACGCGCTGAAACAGTGAAACGTGCACGGTACGAGTCACAGCAAAATGCCAATTGCGAATGTGCGATGGACCTGCTACAATGCTACCCTAGCGTTAGCAGTGTTTGCTCTTGGCTGCTACTGCTCACTCCAAAAAAATGCATATCTTATTTTGTTAATGAGTCAAGGAATTTAAATTTGACTATATTTAGACCCTATTTGATTTCCAATAACAAGAAAAGTAAGATAGAAAAATGAGAATGGGATCCAAATACTTTGGATATAATCCAACTATCTATCTCAAACCTATTATTCCGAGATTTTCACTATGCAAAAGCAATAATCACTGTGACAATAAGATCCAAACACGTCTCGTTTTTTTATCTGTAATCCAGATTATCTGTTCAGCTGATGGTTTCTGTTGCTGATAAGCCGGCTGAAGCTGATTTGTTGTGAGAGAAAAATACTATACCATGGCTGATAAATTCAAACAAATGGAGTAGTTTCTCTTTATGAGAATGAGATCCAATTTCCAAAATAGTCCCCTACAAGGAAAATAGTATCAACATTTCACTGTGAAAAATGAGATCTAAAATAATTCCTTATAGGAAAAATAATATCAACATCTCTATCTCCAAACAAACTAAGCGCAATCCAGATAGCTAGGTTCCTTGTGGTAGAATTGTTCACCCAGGTTCGTGTTCTCGAGCTTGCATTTTCCTAGACACGTGCCCCTCGACAACGAGGCATCCCTGATAATTTTGTCAACTTCGAGACCTATCACAACTTTTCCCACTTTTAGTGTGATCCGCCTAATCCCTCTCACCTTCACATGTCTTATAAAATGGCAAGTCATTTGCCACCCTCCTTAAATATACTTGTCGGGGACCAATACCAGGGTACCTGAAGAGGAGCTAATAATCATCAACATTGATTCGTCCAGAGCGGTCAAGCGCGACTACTGACTCCGACCGACCCCCAGCTGTAAACTCCGCCTCGCTTGACCCACGAGGTTGGCTCCGCCTCGCCTTGACACCGAGGCCACAGGCTCACGCCTCGCTTGACACCGAGGGCCATGGGCTCCGCCTTGCACGACACCGAGGCTGCGGGGCTCCACCTTGCCCGACCCCTGAGGGTGGCTCTGCCTCGCCCGACACCGAGGTCGCGGGTTCCACCTCGCCAGACCCCTGAGGGCTTGCTTCGCCTCGCCGACACCAAGGTCGCGGGCTCCACCTCGCCCGACACCGAGGCCACAGGCTTCGCCTCGCCCAACCCTTGGGTTTGGGCTCCGCCTCGCCCAACACCGAGGCCACAGGCTCTGTCTCGCCCGACCCCTGAGGGTGGCTCCGTCTCGCCCGACACCGAGGTAGGTAGGGCTTCGCCTCGCCCGACCCCTGAGGGTTGGCTCCGCCTTGCCCGACACCGAGGCCACGGGCTCCTCCTCGCTCGACCTCTAAGGGCTGGCTCCGCCTTGCCCAACCCTTGGGTTTGGGCTCTGCCTCGCCTGAGCTTTGGGTTTACACTTCGCCTCACCCAACCTCTGGGGAGGAACTCCACCTCGCTCGACCCCGAGGCCGGGGGCTCCATCTCGCCCAACGAAGACCCATACCGTCGTCGACCACTCCAGGTCTAAGCGTATGGGCCTGGGTCATAGCTTTGACACCAGGGAGGTGACTAGCATGCCCCAATATAACCCGTGGCCATGACGGGCCATACTTGAGGATTCACATCAAGAACAGTGTCGGGTGAACCGATGTTGTTCTTTCTAACCCTCGTACAAACACTAACATGCGCGTCAGTTCACCAAGACGTCTGCTAGGACGGAGTGGAGCCCCATGACCGGGATACGACGCCTGCGCATGGCCCCAATGATGGATAGGGCCATGATGTGAAGCTATCCCTGTTGACATCTATAGGGTCGGCGAGAACCGCATAGAAGAGAAGAAGGACCCGTCGATCCTAGAGGACTTCTTCTCTTCTGATTCTCTCTTTTTCCCTCCGCTATAACACGTGTTTTCCTTTGGCCTATAAAAGGAAAAGCAGGGCGTCCCATTAGGGGATATCGAACAAATGATCGCAACACATCGCATCAAACCATCGGACTCGAATCCGATCGATCCATCAAACCCCAAACACACAGCCAAGCAGCGATCGAGCTCTCGACACCCATTCATTCCTTCCGCCAAAGACTTGGGACATGTCCCTCTCTCAACTATTTGTAACCCCTACTACGAACTTTTAGTGCTAGTAACACAAGCAGCAACAACAAATTGGACGTAGGGACATTCTGTCCGAACTAGTATAAACCTCGTGTCCTCTTAGCACACCATCCGAGTTAGACGCGCAATATTAGAAATTTACTTGTTGGTGGCAACTCGAAACACCGACAGTTGGTGTGCCAGGTAGGGGTCTTTTGCGCGTCTCAACATCCATACCAGGCCTCGGATGTCTAGTTACAACCTCGGCTAGGTCCCGGGCACGCACGTGTGCTTTGGGGACCTGGACTTCATCGTCAAGACGGAGGGAGAGTTGGCAATGGCTCCCACCGTCGTCCGACCTCTCCACTCCACCGGCCTTGACGCGATCACCGAGGCGCTTGAAGAGCTACAGCTGCACGCACCGGAGGCCCACGCCCCCGGGAGCAACTAGCTCCTCAACTTCAACTATGGGATGTTAGAGCGCCAGCTCAGCGCCTTCTTGGGACCCCGGCCATCCCGGGAAGACATGTGCCACCTCACCTTCTCCTTCGCTAATGTCATGGCGTAACTTGCTGGAGGGGAGCCACTCTCTCTGACATACCTCATCCGGAACGCCTCGACAGCGCTCCCATTCGGTCTTCGCAACATCGCGAAGACCGATGGCCACCTTATGGCACGACGCACGCCTCTGTCCCCCACGAACGATGAGTTCGTGGGGATGACCGAATATGTCGTGGAGTCTTTCCATGACCTCCTCATGGGAGAATCAGAGTCGCCCTCCAGCTCTGACTCTAGCAGGAGGAGCCATCACCCCTCTCGTGAGTGTTTCATGGCGGGTACCCCCGAGGGACACGTCGAAAGCATCCACGAGAAGGAGGCTACCCCGACGAATGATCTCGACGACAAGGTCGAGGGGGGACAGGGGCCCTACCCTACCTGCAGGTGGAGCAGCTAAAGGCCCGGCACCTAGAGCTCGAGGAAGCATGACTCTAGCTCGAGCCGGAATGCACGAAGCTGGATCGGGAGATCGAGCGCCAAGGAGACGATGGGCGCGCACGTGCCATGGCCTGCGACATGAACTAGAGGATCAACGAGGATGATGAAGCCCTCCCACACTTCGCCCGGGCGAGCCAGAACATCGTTGCTTTGGTGGCCTTGCTCCGACGCTCGAGGATCGTCGGTCCCACCGTGAGATTCGCATGATGCTCGAGCGTGCGGCGGTGCAGCAGGCCGAGAGCTCACTGTCTCGGCGACACGACCTCGACGCCAACCAGTGCACGCCCTCAGAGTGACCCGATAAGGACTCATCAGTCCACCAGTCATCACAAGGCGGCAGGCAGCGCACTGTGGTCCCGGTGCATGAGCGTCTCGGCTGCAACCGTGACGCACGCGACACCCACGACGCCCGTCGACGTACCTGCAACGATCCAAGAGAGGGAGCTAGCCATGGCTATCACCCTTGTCATGGCAGATGCTATGACAGCGGCGAGGACCGAAGCCCGAGCCTCGGCCTACCGGGGTGTCAGGCCTTCGGCCGACACATCCTCAACGCCGCCTTCCCGCCAAGGTGCCGACCACCAATCAACATCCTGAAATACTCTAGGGAAACAAACCCCGGACTATGGCTCGAGGATTATCGGCTTGCTTGCCAAGCTGGTGGAGGGGATAATGACGATTTCATTATCCACAACCTTCCATTGTTCCTGGCCGATTCGGCACGAACATGGTTGGAACACCTTCCGCCCAACAGAATCCAAAGTTGGGCGGACCTGAAAGAGATCTTCGTGGGGAACTTCCAAGGCACGTACAAGCGCCCTGGGAACCCATGGGATCTCAAGAATTGCCGATAGAAGGTCGGATAAACCCTTCGTGGGTACATCTGGCGCTTCTTCTGGCAGTGCAACGAGCTGCCTAACGTCGCCGACACCGACGTTATAGGAGCTTTCCTGTCTGGGACCACCTGCGAGTCCCTGGTTCACAAGCTAGGACGTAAGGGCCCGTGAACCACCAAGTAGTTCCTCAACATCGCCACTAGCCACGCCTCGGGTGAGGAGGCGATCGGAGCGATCTTCGACCGCCTAAAAGGCAAGGCAAAGCAAGACGAGGACGCCGGTGAAGGCGCCTCCAACCGTCTCATCAGGAAGAAGAACAAGCAGCAGCGCTAGGGCTCACTCATGGCCGCCGTCGACCGCAAGGGGGACGAAAGCCCATGGAGGGTACTTCGGACCACTTTGAGAAGCTGCTCGAAGGGTCATGCCCGAACCATTCCTTCCCCATCAAGCACCTATACAAGGACTGCGGCCTCATGAAACGGTTCTT
The DNA here is from genome assembly GCA_904845875.1 of Miscanthus lutarioriparius. Taxonomy (NCBI): domain Eukaryota; kingdom Viridiplantae; phylum Streptophyta; class Magnoliopsida; order Poales; family Poaceae; genus Miscanthus; species Miscanthus lutarioriparius. Next base: position 91,576,061 of record CAJGYO010000007.1, read on the forward strand.
GTCCAGAGGCTTCAACAGGGGGGAGCATGGGAAGGACTCCAAGTCAACCACAGACGACGCCGAGGGGATGGACGAAGGCTTTCCGATGCCGAATGGCTGCCTCATGATCTTCGGAGGGTCAACGACCTACGACTCCAAGCATCGCTAGAAGCTCGTGCGCCGTGAGGATACGGCCAAGCCGGCCGCGCCTACCTTCCTCCGGTGGTTAGAGTCCGCCATAACCTTTGATCGGACTGACCACCCAGAGAGCGTCCCACAACCAAGGAGGTACCCACTCGTGGTCAACATGATCGTTGGCATGAAGCGGCTCTCCAAGTTACTGATGGATGGAGGCAGCAGCCTCAACATCATGTACGCTGAGATGCTCGACGCCATAGGCATCAGCTGATCCTGCATCCGACCGACCGGAGCACCTTTCCATGGCATCGTGCCTAGAAAGTAGGTCATGCCACTTGGGCAAATCGATCTACCCGTCACCTTCGGGGATTCATCCAATTATAGGACGGAGACCCTCACCTTCGAGGTGGTTGGGTTCCATGGAACCTACCACACCATCCTAGGACGTCCATACTACGTGAAGTTCATGGTCGTCCCCAACTACACCTAACTAAAGCTAAAGATGCCAGGCCCAAGCAGGGTCATCACCGTTGGCACCTCATTTTAGTGCGCCTACGAGTGCGAGATCGAATGCTATGATCACGCCATGGCAATCGTGGCCTACAAGGAGCTTGTGGCCATCAGGGAGTAGGTCGCCAAAGAAACACCCAACCACCAGCGGTCGGCTGGGTCTTTCGAGCCGGTGGAGGGCGCTAAGGAGGTCCTCATAGACCCTAGCAGCTAAAAAAGCAAAGTGGTGCGCATTGGCACCACGCTTTCCTCTGAAATAGGAAAGCACGCTCGTCGACTTCCTCTGTGCCAACAAAGACATCTTTCGTGGAAACCCTCGGACATGCCAGGCATTCCGAGAGAAATCACCGAGCATACCTTGAAGATCAAGCCAGGCTCCAAGCCGATGAAGCAGCGCTTGCGTCGCTTCGACGAGGGGAAACGTAGAGCCATCGGCGAGGAAATCGTGAAACTTTTGGTGGCTGGGTTCATCAAGGAAGTGTACCACCCCGAGTGGTTAGCCAATCCTGTTCTTGTACGAAAGAAGAGTGGGAAATGGAGAATGTGTGTTAACTACACAGGTCTCAACAAAGCATGTCCGAAGACTCCGTTTCCTTTGCCACGCATAGACCAAGTAGTCGACTCTACCTCAGGGTGTGAAACCCTTTGCTTCCTTGATGCGTATGTCGCAGAACCGACCAATTTATAAGAATACAAGTATAATGGCAATCCGCAAGCGGTTGCACTATCATACTTGAACCCATATAAACCCGGTAGTCCGTCGAGTACCACGACGGGTCTCGATAAACGATTTACAACAACCAAGATCGTACAGGATTCAACATACATGCCACATATTACATAAAGTTCGCAGGTACTTTTCATCATCAGAGTACGAATAGAAAGTTATTACAAACCGAGTTTGATAATTAAAGCGGAAGCAAATAAGTTTGAAGATAAGTTTCCAACGTAGTTTGATACAGTGCCAGGCCAGATCACGATCCACAAAAGCAAAGATAGGAATTACTAAGGAAGCCTGCCCAAGGCTTACTCCTCATCCACAGCGGGATAGAAGCAACTCTTGCAATAACCATGATACATAGTGCCATCTGCAACATTGGGAAAATAAACCACGAGTACGAGAAGGTACTCACTAGACTTTACCCGTCATGAACCCAGAAATAAAATGACTCCAAGGAGTATGCAAGGCTGTATAAGTGGGACGTAACTTGACAACATTTTGCGAAAAAAGGCAATTGATCCGTTGTACAATTATGATTCCTTTATCAAGTTAATTATAACTATCCATTTCTAGATTAGCAACTATCCCTGTGCCAAACATGTGGAATATCATTTAGAAGCATACAATAGTAACCATAGCGGTATTGTAATTCCATATTCATCGAACCACCATGTTTCATAATATAGCTGCTACGATGTTGGGACTAGCCAAGTTTCTCACTATCCAGGAGAGGCGGCGATTGAATCGATTTCAACCGGTGGGAATTTATTCCTAACACAAACCAGATCTACCACCCACGATAGTCTTAGGTCACCTTTGGTACAACTTCGGTACACATTTGGCGGGTTCGTCTGCGCCGCATTAACTGGAACACCGGATGCCGGGATGCTCAAAGCCAAACCCGCCCTTGGGCTCGATCGATCGTTCCCGGAAGGCGCAATGAAACGATTCCGGCACCGAGTTGAATTACTCGGCCAGCGGTCGGAACGAATTATCCGGCCAGCTAAGTGAGAGGCATGCGTTCAATCTTGTCGGAAGCGCCAACAAGCAGATGCGGTCCTTAATCGACACAGCACGGGATAAGTCCACACCCAAGACCTCCATGCCTTGTTGCTTCCCTATCGATCTCCCGTCCGGTCTCAATTTACTTTTACCTCATGGTTACATTCCACGATAGCGAGAGTATATAGCCAACCGTGCTCGGTATCCACCTATATCTCGCGGTGATGAGGACATCACCCGACTTCTACCGGTCTAAGCATGGCTAAGCATATATATATTCGATCCCGGACCTATACCGGTTAAAGGTGTAATATCTCGGACAAGGAATGTACATGCATCAAGTGGTTTCATTCAACTCTTATAACCTAATGCATCAATCATAAATACGTAAGTAAACATTTGTAAATTCTTTGGGAGACTTATAATGCTCGGGGCTTGCCTCATGAGAAAGGAAGTAGGACGGTGGTCGGGGCACTCCGGAAGCTCTTGAGGTTACGCTCCACGCCGGAGGCTGCGGCTTGCGGATCCTCCTGCGGGTTCCTTCCTCTCGCTTCTTGAATTCCAACAACGTGATCTCTTCCTCCGATCCTAGATGCATGAGTATGGTATAAGTATTACGAATGCATATATGTTAACAAGTGCATCACGTTGTTTGAGTAGGTGCATATCTCTTCTCGTTTACTACTTAACTACTTCTACAAAGCATCGACTATGCCACAAACAATAGCTACTTGTTTCACTCATAACTGGAGTTCTACAAATCCAAATCTAGTGATCTAGGACTTTCTGGAAAGCTTATCCAATTCTCTACAACTTTGTTATTAACCATTTTTACAGTACACATCAGTTTCAACATGCAAATCCTCACACTCTAGAATCAGTCCGGAAATGACTTAACATGCAACATAAAGTAAGAATACTTCTCCTTCAGGTAATCATTCAAAATTTGAGAACCTAGAACCTACCAATAGTTTAAGCATACCAAATACAGTTAAGATGATATAATGGTAAAGCCCAAACTATTTATTAAATTGCCTTTATTATTTTTATTTAGATATCTAGGTTAAATAATAAATATATATCGAGATGTGCTTAATAAATTCTCAAAATTTACAGAGCTTTACTAATGCTATCAAGAGACTACTGTAAAAATTTCATGTCATCTTACCAAGTAGAATATTCTATACAAAATGACAAGGCAAAGAAGGCTTGAATTAGCATAAATGGAAAATCCTATTGAAAAGTGTCAAACAACAGATTTTATATTTTCTTAGCATCCATATGGTACTAGTATCACCTCCAACAAATTTCATGAATTTTGGACTCATACTTAATTTATGAAAATTCATGCAAGGATTAACTAGTCATAAAAGAAAAATCTATAACTTTAAATCTACCCATGCTTTGGTCCTCAAATTTTTCATAACGTCCCCGCTCTCCGAGGCGGGCCCGCTTACATCCGACGACTTCTCTAGGATATAGGCGCCCTCACGAGACCAACACAGGTCTTTTCACGCACTTTGTCCTCACTCATGCGCTTTTGGGAAGAACTTCCCGATTCGGTCACTCCATCGCTCCAGGCCAAGCACGCTTAACCTTGGAGTTATTTGTAGATGGGCTTAGGAAAAGAAGTTGCAACTTATTGGTATGAGTATCCTATTAATCTGTTAAGCTCGAGTAGGGGTGTTACATCCTCACCCCTTAAGAGATCGGCGTCCTCGTCGATCAATCCTAAGCCAGAGCGTCCTCTCTTGGCCACGTCTGTGTGTTCAGAGCCAGCCAGATGTGCCATCTTTGTGTGACCACGCCGGATCCACACCGACCATGCGCACCATGCATGCTCACAAGAATCGCGACGACACACGCCCGTGAAAACCATGAGAGTTTATTGTCGCGAGAACCAAACCAATTTATAAGAATACAAGTATAATGGCAATCCGCAAGCGGTTGCATCATCATACTTGAACCCATATAAACCCGGTAGTCCGTCGAGTACCACGACGGGTCTCGATAAACGATTTACAACAACCAAGATCGTGACGAGATTCAACATACATGCCACATATTACATAAAGTTCGCGGTACTTTTCATCATCGAGTACGAATAGAAAGTTATTACAAACCGAGTTTGATAATTAAAGCGGAAGCAAATAAGTTTGAAGATAAGTTTCCAGCGTAGTTTGATACGATGCCGGGCCGGATCACGATCCACAAAAGCAAAGATAGGAATTACTAAGGAAGCTCGCCCAAGGCTTACTCCTCATCCACAATGGGATAGAAGCAACTCTTGCAATAACCATGATACAGTGCCATACGCAATATTGGGAAAATAAACCACGAGTGCGAGAAGGTACTCACTAGACTTACCCGTCATGAACCGAAATAAAATGACTCCAAGGAGTATGCAAAATTTGTATAAGTGGGACGTAACTTGACAACATTTTGCGAAAAAGGCAATTGATCCGTTGTACAATTATGATTCCTTTATCAAGTTAATTATAACTATCCATTTCTAGATTAGCAACTATCCCGTGCCAAACATGTGGAATATCATTTAGAAGCATACAATAGTAACCATAGCGGTATTGTAATTCCATATTCATCGAACCACCATGTTTCATAATATAGTCATGCTACGATGTTGGGACTAGCCAAGTTTCTCACTATCCGGGAGAGACGGCGATTGAATCGATTTCAACCAGGTGGGAATTTATTCCTAACACAAACCAGATCTACCGACCACGATAGTCTTAGGTCACCTTTGGTACAACTCGGTACATATTTCGCGGGTTCGATCACGCGCCGCTAATCTGGAACACCGGATGCCGGGATGCTCGAGGCAAACACGCCTTGGGCTCGGTCGATCGTTTCCGGAAGGCGCAATGAAACGATTCGGCACCGAGTTGAATTACTCGGCCAGCGGTCGGAACGAATTATCCGGCCCGCCTAAGTGAGAGGCATGCGTTCAATCTTGTCGAAGCGCCAACAAGCAGATGCGGTCCTTAATCGACACAGACGGGATAAGTCCACACCCAAGACCTCCATGCCTTGTTGCTTCCCTATCGATCTCCGTCCGGTCTCAATTTACTTTTACCTCATGGTTTCATTCCACGATAGCAGATATAGCCAACCGTGCTCGGTATCCACCTATATCTCGCGGTGTGAGGACATCACCCGACTTCTACCGGTCTAAGCATGGCTAAGCATATATATATTCGATCCACGGACCTATACTTAGGTTAAAGGTGTAATATCCGGACAAGGAATGTACATGCATCAAGTGGTTTCATTCAACTCTTATAACCTAATGCATCAATCATAAATACGTAAGTAAACATTTGTAAATTACTGGGAGACTTATAATGCTCCGGGGCTTGCCTCGCAGAAAGGAAGTAGGACGGTGGTCAGGGCACTCCGGAAGCTCTTCGGGTTCTGCTCCACGCCTTCGGGAGGCTGCGACTTATGGATCCTCCTGCGGGTTCCTTCTCTCGCTTCTTCGAATTCCAGCAACGTGATCTCTTCCTCCGATCCTAGATGCATGAGTATGGTATAAGTATTACGAATGCATATATGTTAACAAGTGCATCACGTTGTTTGAGTAGGTGCATATCTCTTCTCGTTTACTACTTAACTACTTCTACAAAGCATCGACTATGCCACAAACAATAGCTACTTGTTTCACTCATAACTGGAGTTCTACAAATCCAAATCTAGTGATCTAGGACTTTCTGGAAAGCTTATCCAATTCTCTACAACTTTGTTATTAACCATTTTACAGTACACATCAGTTTCAACATGCAAATCCTCACACTCTAGAATCAGTCCGGAAATGACTTAACATGCAACATAAAGTAAGAATACTTCTCCTTCAGGTAATCATTCAAAATTTGAGAACCTAGAACCTACCAATAGTTTAAGCATACCAAATACAGTTAAGATGATATAATGGTAAAGCCCAAACTATTTATTAAATTGCCTTTATTATTTTTATTTAGATATCTAGGTTAAATAATAAATATATATCAGATGTGCTTAATAAATTCTCAAAAATTTACAGAGCTTTACTAATGCTATCAAGAGACTACTGTAAAAATTTCATGTCATCTTACCAAGTAGAATATTCTATACAAAATGACAAGGCGACAAGGCTTGAATTAGCATAAATGGAAAATCCTATTGAAAAGTGTCAAACAACAGATTTTATATTTTCTTAGCATCCATATGGTACTAGTATCACCTCCAACAAATTTCATGAATTTTGGACTCATACTTAATTTATGAAAATTCATGCAAGGATTAACTAGTCATAAAAGAAAAATCTATAACTTTAAATCTACCCATGCCTTTGGTCCTCAAATTTTTACAGTAACGCCCCGCCTCTCCGAGGCCGGGCCCGCTTTACATCGGCAACTTCTCTAGGATATAGGCGCCTCTCACAGATCAACATGGTCTTTTCTCACGCACTTTGTCCTCACTCATGCGCACCGGGAAGAACTTCCCGGATTCGGTCACCCATCGCTCCGTGCCAAGCACGCTTAACCTTGGAGTTATTTGTAGATGGGCTTCGGAAAAGAAGTTGCAACTTATTGGTATGAGTATCCTATTAATCTGTTAAGCTACGAAGTAGGGTGTTACATCCTCACCCCTTAAGAGATCGGCGTCCTCGTCGATCAATCCTAAGCCAGAGCGTCCCTCTCTTGCCACCACGTCAGGTGTGTCGAGCAGCCAAGCATGTGCCATCTTTGTGTGACCACGCCGGATCCACACCGACCATGCGCACCATGCTGCGCAAGCTGCGACACACACGCGCCCGTGAAACCATGAGAGTCATTGTCGCAGAACCAAACCAATTTATAAGAATACAAGTATAATGGCAATCGCATAGCGGTTGCAATCATCATACTTGAACCCATATAAACCGGTAGTCCGTCGAGTACCACGGACGGGTCTCGATAAACGATTTACAACAACCAAGATCGCATGCAGATTCAACATACATGCCACATATTACATAAAGTTCGCGGTACTTTTCATCATCAGTCTGAATAGAAAGTTATTACAAACCGAGTTTGATAATTAAAGCGGAAGCAAATAAGTTTGAAGATAAGTTTCCAACGTAGTTTGATACAGTGCCAGGCCAGATCACGATCCACAAAAGCAAAGATAGGAATTACTAAGGAAGCACGCCCAAGGCTTACTCCTCATCCACAATGGGATAGAAGCAACTCTTGCAATAACCATGATACACAAGTGCCATCGCAATATTGGGAAAATAAACCACGAGTACGAGAAGGTACTCACTAGACTTACCCGTCATGAACGAAATAAAATGACTCCAAGGAGTATGCAAGGTTTGTATAAGTGGACGTAACTTGACAACATTTTGCGAAAAAAGGCAATTGATCCGTTGTACAATTATGATTCCTTTATCAAGTTAATTATAACTATCCATTTCTAGATTAGCAACTATCCTGTGCCAAACATGTGGAATATCATTTAGAAGCATACAATAGTAACCATAGCGGGTATTGTAATTCCATATTCATCCGAACCACCATGTTTCATAATATAGTCAGTTGCTTTACGATGTTGGGACTAGCCAAGTTTCTCACTATCCAGGAGAGCGGCGATTGAATCGATTTCAACCGGTGGGAATTTATTCCTAACACAAACCCAGATCTACCGATACGATAGTCTTAGGTCACCTTTGGTACAACTCGGTACACATTTCGCGGGTTCGTATCGCGCGCGCTAATCTGGAACACGGATGCCGGGATGCTCGAGCCAAACTGCCCTTGGGCTCGGTCGATCACGATCGTTCCCGGGGCGCGCTATGAACGATTCCTACTGAGTTGAATTACTCGGCCAGCGGTCGGAACGAATTATCCGGCCAGCTAAGTGAGAGGCATGCGTTCAATCTTGTCAGAAGCGCCAACAACGGTACGGTCCTTAATCGACACAGACGGGGATAAGTCCACACCCAAGACCTCCATGCCTTGTTGCTTCCCTATCGATCTCCCGTCCGGTCTCAATTTACTTTTACCTCATGGTTCTGTTCCACGATAGCGAGATATAGCCAACCGCGCTCTCGGTATCCACCTATATCTCGCGGTGACAGGACATCACCCGACTTCTACCGGTCTAAGCATGGCTAAGCATATATATATTCGATCCACGGACCTATACTTAGGTTAAAGGTGTAATATCTGGACAAGGAATGTACAATGCATCAAGTGGTTTCATTCAACTCTTATAACCTAATGCATCAATCATAAATACGTAAGTAAACATTTGTAAATTACTAGGAGACTTATAATGCTCCGGGCTTGCCTCGCAGAAAGGAAGTAGGGCGGTGGTCGTGGCACTCAGGAAGCTCTTGAGTGGTTACGCTCCACGCCTTCGAGGGGCTGCGGCTTGCGGATCCTCCTGCGGGTTCCCTTCCTCTGCTTCTTCGAATTCCAGCAACGTGATCTCTTCCTCCGATCCTAGATGCATGAGTATGGTATAAGTATTACGAATGCATATATGTTAACAAGTGCATCACGTTGTTTGAGTAGGTGCATATCTCTTCTCGTTTACTACTTAACTACTTCTACAAAGCATCGACTATGCCACAAACAATAGCTACTTGTTTCACTCATAACTGGAGTTCTACAAATCCAAATCTAGTGATCTAGGACTTTCTGGAAAGCTTATCCAATTCTCTACAACTTTGTTATTAACCATTTTTACAGTACACATCAGTTTCAACATGCAAATCCTCACACTCTAGAATCAGTCCGGAAATGACTTAACATGCAACATAAAGTAAGAATACTTCTCCTTCAGGTAATCATTCAAAATTTGAGAACCTAGAACCTACCAATAGTTTAAGCATACCAAATACAGTTAAGATGATATAATGGTAAAGCCCAAACTATTTATTAAATTGCCTTTATTATTTTTATTTAGATATCTAGGTTAAATAATAAATATATATCAGATGTGCTTAATAAATTCTCAAAAATTTACAGAGCTTTACTAATGCTATCAAGAGACTACTGTAAAAATTTCATGTCATCTTACCAAGTAGAATATTCTATACAAAAATGACAAGGCAGCAAGGCTTGAATTAGCATAAATGGAAAATCCTATTGAAAAGTGTCAAACAACAGATTTTATATTTTTCTTAGCATCCATATGGTACTAGTATCACCTCCAACAAATTTCATGAATTTTGGACTCATACTTAATTTATGAAAATTCATGCAAGGATTAACTAGTCATAAAAGAAAAATCTATAACTTTAAATCTACCCATGCACTGGTCCTCAAATTTTTCTGTAACGTCCCGCCTCTCCGAGGCCGGGCCCGCTTACATCTGACAGCTTCTCTAGGATATAGACTGCCCTCACAGACCAACACAGGTCTTTTCTACGCACTTTGTCCTCACTCATGCGCACCCGGGAAGAACTTCCCGGTCGGTCACCCATCGCTCTAGGCCAAGCACGCTTAACCTTGGAGTTATTTGTAGATGGGCTTCCGGAAAAGAAGTTGCAACTTATTGGTATGAGTATCCTATTAATCCTGTTAAGCCCTGAGCCGGGGTGTTACAGCGTACTCCGGGTACTATCAAATCATGATGAAAGAGTCCGACTAGCTCGTGACATCTTTCATCACCCCCTTCGGATCGTTCTGCTACGTCACAATGTCGTTCGGTCTGAAGAACGCTGGGGCTACGTACTAGCGTTGTATGCTCAAGTTTTTTGGATACCTCATCGGGCGAACCGTTGAGGCCTGGTGGGCTACGTGGATGACATCGTGGTCAAGTCTAAGCGGGCTGACCAGGCCGTAGCCGACCTTGAGCAGACCTTCACAAAAACTCCGAGAAAACGGCATTAAGCTCAACCTCGAGAAGTGCATTTTTGGGGTCCCGAGGGGTATGCTGCTTGGTTTCATCGTCTTCGAGCGTGGCATCGAAGCCAACCCAGAGAAGATCTCAGCCATCATAAGGATGAGCCTGATTCAGAACATGAATGGGGTACATCGAGTTACAGGGTGCCTTACCGCACTCAGCCGCTTCATCTCGCACCTCGGCGAATGAGGTCTCCCCCTCTATCGGCTTCTAAAGAAGGCTGACCATTTTGAATGGATGCCCAAAGCCCAGGAGGCGCTTGACACGGTCAAATAGCTCCTGACGAAGGCCCCGATCCTGGTCTCTCCGACCGACGGAGAACCGCTTCTGCTCTACATTGTGGCCACCACGTAGGTGGTCAGTGCTGCCTTGGTGGTGGAGCGAGAAGAAGAGGGACACGCCCTCAAAGTACAATGCTCCGTGTACTTCATTAGCAAGGTCTTGTCTGATTCCAAGACCCGCTACCCCCAAATCCAGAAGCTCCTATACGTCGTCCTCATCGCCAAGAGGAAGCTACGCCACTACTTCGAGTCACATCTGGTGACAGTCATGACGTCCTTCCCCCTTGGTGAGGTCGTCCAAAACCAGAATGCCACAGGAAGGATCGCGAAGTGGGCGCTCAAGCTGATGGGTCAAGGCATTGTGTATGTCTCCCGGACGGCCATCAAGTCTCAAGTGCTAGCTAATTTTGTTTCAGAGTGGACCGAGGTCCAAATGCCACCAGCAGTCGTCGACCAAGAGTACTGGACGATGTACTTCGATGAATCGCTAATGAAGAAAGGTACATAGTTCTCATCCATTTCCCCTCCTCCAACAATGTGGCCAAATATGAGGCGCTCGTCCATGAACTGCGCATCGCCATCGAGCTCGATATCCGACGCCTCGATGTCTGGGGTGACTCCCAGCTGGTTATCGACCAAGTCATGAAAGAGTCGAGCTACCACAACGCCAAGATGGCTGCATACTACCGAGAAGTCCACCAACTAGAGGACAAGTTCGATGGCCTCTAGCTCAATCACATCCCGAGGCGTCTCAACGAGGCGGCCAATGCGCTGGCGAAGGCTGTGACCGGCCGAGAGCCGGTGCCGACAAGCGTCTTCCCCAGTGATCAGCATGAACCCTCGGTCCATTATGAGGAGCCAGAACAAGCCAGTGACAGGTCACCTGCCCTAGGCTCACGGGCTAACCAGCCATTGGCTCCATCCGACCATGAAGTCATAGAGCTTGACGAGGCTCCAGCGATAGAGCCTGACCCTCTGGCCGATTGGAGGATGCCTTACCTCAACTACTTTCTCCATGAGGCACTACCGATGGACAAGACAGAGGCTCGGTGGCTCGCGCGTCGTGCCAAGTCCTTTGTCCTTATTGAGGGTGAACTCTACAAGTGAAGCCACACCGGGATCATGCAGCACTGCATCCCTATTAAATAGGGGAAGCGGATGTTGAGCAACTTCCATGGAGGGGTCTGCGGTCACCATGCCGCACTGAGAACCCTGGTCAGAAATGCATCCCATCAAGGCTTCTACTAGCCGATCGTAGTAGTCGACACCGAACAGATTGTGCGCACCTGCGAAGGGTGTCAGTACTACGCTCGGCAGACCCACCTACCGACCCAAACACTCCAGACGATCCCCATCACGCATCCATTCACGGTCTGGGGGCACGATCTAGTCGGACCTCTCAAAAGAGCGTCTAGGGGCCATACCCACTTGCTTGTCACTGTTGACAAGTTTACAAAGTGGATAGAGGCCCGACCGATCTCCTCGATCAAGTCTGAGCAAGTCATGTTGTTCTTCCTTGATATCATCCATCGCTTTGGAGTACCGAACTCCATTATCACGGACAATGACATGCAGTTCACCGAGAGGAAGTACCACCAATTCTGCGATGAATATCACATCTGCGTCGATTGGGCCACCGTAGCGCACCCCCGCACGAACGATGTAAGGTCCTAATGGCTAGAGGGGGGGTGAATAGCCTAATAAAAATTTATACAACAACACTTAACAAGCCGGTTAGACAATTATGAGGCGAAGCAAGTGTTGCGCTAGCCAACTAAAATTGCAAGCCACCTACCACAATTCTAGTTTATATAGTTTCTATTCACACAATAGCTATGTCACTATACTAAGTTAGTGTGCTCTCAAAGGCTAACTACAGAGCCACACTAACCAAACTAACAAGTTCTCACAACTAGCTACACTAAAGAGCTTGGCAACTAGTTTGCGATAATGTAAAGAGAGTGAGCAATTTGTTTATACCGCCGTGTCGAGGAAGGAACCAATCAATCACAAGAATGAATACCAATGAAGACCAATCACCTAGGAATCAAATGATGAACACAATGATTTTTTACCGAGGTTCACTTGCTTGCCGGCAAGCTAGTCCTCGTTGTGGCGATTCACTCACTTGGAGGTTCACGCGTTGATTGGCATCACACGCTAAACCCTCAATAGGGTGCCGCACAACCAACACAAGACGAGGATCACATAAGCCACGAGCAATTCACTAGAGTACCTTTTGGCTCTCCGCCGGGGAAAGGTCAAGAAGCCCTCACAATCACCACGATCGGAGCCGGAGACAATCACCAACCTCCACTCGATGATCCTCGCTGCTCCAAGCCGTCTAGGTGGCGGCAACCACCAAGAGTAACAAGCGAATCCCGCAGCGAAACACGAACACCAAGTGCCTCTAGATACAAACACTCAAGCAATGCACTTGGATTCTCTCCCAATCTCACAAAGATGATGAATCAATGATAGAGATGAGTTGGAGGGCTTTGGCTAAGCTCACAAGGTGGCTATGTCAATGCAAAATGGCCAAGAGGGTGAGCTAGAGCTGGTCATGGGTCTTAAATAGAAGCCTCCATGAAATAGAGCCGTTGTACCCCTTCACTGGGCACAACTCGGGGTGACCAGACGCTCCGGTCAGATCAACCAGACGCAGGATCCCAGCGTTCGGTCGTGCGATGCACGCCACGTGAACCCTCTCTTTATATACTGAGCGCTTGATCCCAATGGTCAAGTGATGACCGGACGCGCTGCTACAAAATGACTGGACGCTGGACCTCAGTGTTCGGTCGTTTACGGTAAGCATCTAGAAGCGAGAAATCACGACCGGACGCGTCCTGTCATGCTCGACCAGACACACCAAGCGTCCGGTCACACGGCGACTCCCCAGTGCGCTGCCACGTCAGCAGGACTGGACACAACCCTCCACCGTCCGATCACTAAGTGACCCAGCGTCCGGTTAGAGACTGACGCCAGCATCTTTGCAGCTTCTACTGACCGGACGCGCCGGTCCAACCGAGGCCAGCGTCCGGTCACTTACAGTGACCTTCATCTTTTCTGTATAGGGCGCCGGTGGCACCATCGGACCGTCCACACTCTACGGGTGGACACTCCACCGGTGAAGTTCCTAACCCTTGCTCAAATGTGCCAACCACCAAGTGTATCACCTTGTGCACATGTGTTAGCATATTTTCACAAATATTTTCAAGGGTGTTAGCACTCCACTAGATCCTAAATGCATATGCAATGAGTTAGAGCATCTAGTGGCACTTTGATAACCACATTCTGATACGAGTTTCACCCCTCTTAATAGTACGGCTATCGATCCTAAATGTGATTACGCTCTCTAAGTGTCTCGATCACTAAAATAAAATGGCTCCTACCATTTATTACTTTGCCTTGAGCCTTTTGTTTTTCTCTTTCTTCTTTTCAAGTCTAAACACTTGATCATCACCATGGCATCACCATCATCATGTCATGGTCTTCATTTGCTTCATCACTTGGAATGTGCTACCTATCTCATTATCACTTGATAAACTAGGTTAGCACTTAGAGTTTCATCAATTCACCAAAACCAAACTAGAGCTTTCAATCTCCCCCTTTTTGGTAATTGATGACTACCCTTTCACAAAGATATGAATTGAAATTCAATTAAATCCATATTGCTTGCCCAAGCATATTTACTATGTGTAAAAGTATATGGACAAGTTTCATGAACCCCAAATGGTAGCAATTGCTCCCCCTACATATGTGCTAAGAGTTTGGATTGTAGCTTACACATATGATTAGATAGGAAATATAGGAGACAATGTCTACCAAATGATGCTAAGGTATAGAAGATGGACCTTTAAAGCGTGATACTAATCAGAGTGCACCATTATACCATTCTTAGCACCATGTTTAGCTTGATACCACTTGGAAACACTTGGATATGAAATCACTAGATAACCTATGCATGCTAGATTTTTATTTCATCATTCAAACCTATAACTAGCATACACCACACAAGCATGAATATTGAAATTTAAAACTTGTGCCATGCAAGCAAACATATGAAATGCACATTCAAATGCATCATACAAGTTCATGAGCTTGCTCCCCCTACTTGTGTGCTCAAAATTTTAATTGATCCATTTCCTTTGTCATATATCTCCCCCTATGTCAAATTCTCCCTCTTTGTTGTCTTTTCACTATCTTTGTACACTATTTCTCCCCCTTTGTCATCAATGACCACAAAGGCTTAAATAATAGATAGGTTGAGATTATCAATGTCAATCAATGGGGTGAGGATTATTTTCCCAAATTTGGTCCAATCTAGATCATTTGCCAAAGATATTTAACTCAGTTTGATCCAAGGACAAGCTTCTTCACACCTCCAAATAAGGGTTATCTTGTACCAAGTTGAGTTAAACACTTAGAGCTCATTTTCTAGATCAAACACTAGGTTTACAAGCCCACAAACATGTCATATGCTACCACTAGATCAAAATAAGTATAGAAGCAATAGTGGTACCATACAATCATCAAAGTCATTTGATTTTCATGAATGAGCCTATTAAATGTGAAAGATGTCTAAATGCACTAAACATGTCCTTAGCAAGGATGTATGCCATGCCAATCAACTTTTACCTTGGATTGCTCGAAGGAGAGGCATGTCATATGAGTGGGGGTGCATCAACACATATTTGAGAAATCCAATATGTTCAACTCATTCCTTAGCTTGCAAACCCTTTTCTCATCCAATGGCTTGGTGAATATATCAGTAAGTTGATCTTCGGTGCCTACACTCTCAATGCAAATGTCCCCTTTTTGTTGATGATCTCTTATGAAATGGTGGCGGACATCAATGTGCTTTGTTCTTGTATGTTGAACCGGATTGTTGGTCAACTTGATTGCACTCTCATTGTCACATAGCAATGGCACTTTCTTGAACTTGATTCCAAAATCACTCAAAGTGGCCTTCATCCAAAGTATTTGTGCACAACAACTACCGGCGGATATGTATTCGGCTTCGGTGGTTGATAATGCAACACTATTTTGCTTCTTTGATGACCATGAAACAAGTGATCTTCCCAACAATTGACATGTGCCCGAGGTGCTCTTTCTTTCAACCTTGTATCCCGCATAATCCGAGTCAAAGTAACCAACTAGCTCAAACTTTGCTAATTTGGGATACCACAAACTAACATTTTGTGTATGCTTCAAGTACCTCAATATTCTCTTTGTACCTTTCAAATGACTTTCTCTTGGTGAGTCTTGAAATCTTGCACACATGTATACACTAAACATGATATCCGGTCTTGATGCGGTCACATAGAGTAGGCTTCCAATCATAGACCGATATAATTTTTGATCCATCATATTTCTACTTGTATCACTATCCAAGTTGCCATTTGTTCCCATTGGTGTACTAATGACTTTGCTATCACTCATGCCAAACTTCTTAATCATGTCGTTGATATACTTGCCTTGACTCACAAATATATCATTCTTCAATTGCTTGATTTGAAGACCAAGAAAGTAACTTAACTCTCTAATCATGGGCATCTTAAACTCATTAGCCATCATCTTTCCAAACTCATCACAAAAGTCTTGATTGGTTGATCCAAATATGATGTCATCAACATAGATTTGCAACACAAATAATTTTTTTCCAGTATTATTGATGAAAAGAGTGGTGTCAACCTTGCCCATCATGAACCCTTTAGAGAGTAGGAAGTCCCTCAATCTCTCATACCATGCTCTAGGTGCTTGCTTCAAGCCATACAATGCCTTCTTCAACTTGTACACATGGTCGAGTTTGTTGTCATCTTCAAAACCGGGAGGTTACTCAACATATACTTCTTCATTGATGTAACCATTGAGAAATACACTCTTAACATTCATTTGATAGAGCTTGATGTTGTGGGCACAAGCATAGGCGACCAAGATTCTAATTGCTTCCAATCTAGCAACCGGGGCATATGTTTCTCCAAAGTCAAGACCTTCAACTTGTGTACCTTGTGCTATCAATCTTGTTTTGTTCCTTACTACTATCCCATCTTGATCTTGCTTGTTTCTAAAGACCCATTTGGTTCCAATCATATTGTGCCCCTTTGGTCTCTACTAATTCCCATATTTGATTTCTTATGAAATTATTCAATTCTTCATGCACAGCATTCACCCAATCAACATCCTTCAATGCTTCATCTATCTTCTTTTGTTCAATGGATGACACAAATGAGAAATGCTCACAAAATGAAGCCAATCTTGATCTTGTTTGTACACCTCTAGAAATATCACCAATGATAGTGTCCAATGGATGATCCCTTGCAATATTGGTTGGTTGAAGCATTAGAACTTGATTGCTTGCACTTGCTTGATCATTAGGTTGAAATAATGTGCTAGCCACTTGATCTTGTTCATTATCATGAGAGCCACTTGTGCTAGCTTGATTGTATCATCTTGCACATTTGAGTTAGAGAGCACTTGCACTTGATCATCTTCATCATCATTCACTTGCCTAGGCCTTAACTCACCAACATCCATGTTCTTCGTGGCATTTGAAAGTTGAATGCCTCTAACATTTTCCAAGTTCTCATTCTGTTCTTGTGAACCATTGGTTTCATCAAATTCAACATCATGAACTTCCTCAAGAGTACCACTATCTAAATTACAAACTCTATATGCTTTGCTTGTAGTGGAGTAGCCAAGTAGAAATCCTTCATCACATTTCTTATCAAACTTGCCCAATCTAGTGCCTTTCTTCAAGATATAGCATTTGCAACCAAAGACCCGAAAATATGCAATGTTGGGCTTTCTACCACTCAAGAGCTCATATGGTGTCTTTTCTTTCAATGGGTGACAATAGAGGCGGTTGCTACAATAGCAAGCCGTGTTGATTGCTTCGGCCCAAAAAGATTGACTTACATTGTACTCACTAAGCATAGACCTTGCCATATCAATGAGTGTTCTATTCTTCCTCTCAACAAGGCCATTTGATTGTGGAGTGTACTTGGCCGAGAATTGATGTCTAATTCTAAATTCATCACACAACTCATCAATTCTAGTGTTCTTGAATTCACTACCATTGTCACTTCTAACTCTCTTGATGGTTGTTTCAAACTCATTGTGAATGCCCTTGACAAATGATTTAAATATTGCAAACACATCATTTTTGTCCACTAGAAAGAATACCCATGTGTATCTAATATAATCATCCACTATCATAAAGTCATATTTGTTACCACCAATGCTAGTGTATCGAGTTGGTCCAAATAAATCCATGTGCAATAACTCAAATGCTTTATTAGTGCTCATCATGCTTTTCCTAAGATAGGTGTTTCCAACTTATTTCCGGCTTGACAAGAGCTACAAAGTTTATCCTTCTTAAACACAACATCTTTCAAGCCTCTAACCAAGTCATGCTTAACCAATCTATTCAATTGTTTCATTCCAACATGACCAAGCCTTCTATGCCATAACCAACCCATGCTAGACTTAGTGAACAACCATGTAGATAATTTAGCTTCACTAGCATTGAAATCAACCAAGTATAGATTCTCATATCTAAAGCCTTTGAAGATCAAGTTAGAACCATCTACACTTATGATCTCTACATCATCTACCCCAAATATGCATTTGAATCCAAGATCACACAATTGAGCCATGGATAGCAAATTGAAATTCAAGCTCTCTACTAGCAACACATTGGATATGCTCATGTCATTGGATATTGCAATCTTACCAAGCCTTTTGACCTTGCATTTGCCATTATCACCAAATGTGATACTATCAAAGCCATCATTGCCATTGGTGTTGATTGAGTTGAACATTCTTGCATCACCGGTCATGTGTTGAGTGCACCCACTATCAAGAACCCAATGCCTTCCTCCGGCTAATTGACCTATAAAAGAAGATCAATTCTTTTTAGGTACCTAAATTTGCTTGGGTCCTTGAAGGTTAGTCACTAAGCTCTTTGGTACCCAAATGGCTTTCTTCTTTGAGCCCATCCATAGTTTACCAATGAACTTAGCCTTTACACCATTTGTACCCTTTGTAAGCATATAAAAAGAATCAAACTTAATGGAGGATACATTAGCATCTTTGCTCTTATTTTTGCATTCATGCTCTTTTATGACCAACTTGCTTGCAACTAGTGCAAAACTAACCACTGTTCTTCACAAAACTAGTCTTGTGAGGAGCAAAAGCCACCTTGCCTTTCTTGGGGGTATAGCCCAATCCCTCTTTGTAGAGAGAAGCTCTTTAACTACCTAAGCACATAAGCAAGCGGTCCTCACCACCATAGGCCTTAGCCAAGGTGTGAGTGAGCTTATTGACCTCCTTCTTGAGGTTCTCATTCTTAACCATTAGTGAGGCATCACAAGTGAAACCATCACTACTAGATGAGGTGGAAGTAGAAATACTATAAGAAGGGTTAGCAGGAGCAACAATGATAGGCATAGATAATGATTCATCAATTATATCACAAGTTAAGTCTACATTGCAAGTTTCAACATGCTTCTTTTTATTTTGCTCATCAAGCAAAGAGGAATGAGCTTTTTCAAGCTTTTTGTGAGCCTTGCCAAGCTTCTCATGGGCTTCCTCTAGCCTCTCATGAGATGCATTGAGCTCATCAAAGGCTTGCTTAAGGGCTTTTAGTTCCTTACGCAAGCTATTGCATCCCCTTCTCTTGATGTCAAAGTGTTCTTTAGCATCTTCTAGCATGTCAAATAGTTCATCCTTAGTAGGTTCATCGTCATCACTATCACTTTCATTTTTGTTTTCATTATCATGTTCCTTATCAATTCCATCATCACAAATTTGTACCTTAGTGGCCTTAGCCATGAAGCATGATGGAGTATCGAAGAGAGAAGGCTTCTCATTGATTGCAATGCTAGCAAGTGCCTTCTTTTTGGTGGTCTTGTCATCATCACTTGAGGAAGCATCACTATCCCAAGTGACCACATATGAACCACCCTTCTTCTTCTTGAAGGTCATCTTGTCCTTCTTCTCTTTCTTTTCCTTCTTGTCCTTCTTCTTGTTCTTCTTGTTGTCATTATCATTGTCGCTATTGTATGGGCATTGAACAACAAGATGATCTTTGCTTCCACATTTGAAGCACCTTCTTGACACTTCCTTGTTCTTGGATGAAGATTTCTTCCTTCTAGCATGGTATCCCTTCTTCACCATAAATTTGCCAAATCTCTTGACAAAGAGAGCCATCTTCTCATCGTCATCATCATCCCATGAACCATCATCTTCACTTGATGTTTCTTGCTTTGCCTTGCCCTTGGATGATATGGCCTTGGATGCCACACTCTTCTTCTTCTCATCTTTCTTCTCCTTCTTTTTTTCCTTCTCATCATCATCTCTATATGTATCATCGGTCATTATATCTCCTAACACTTGGTTTGGTGTTATGGTGTCCAAACCACTTCTCACTAGAATAGTGACCAATGTGCCAAATCTTGAAGGTAAGCATCTCAAGAACTTGTGGGAGAAGTCCTTGTCCTTCACCTATTCTCCAAGTGCTTTGAGATCATTGATAAGCACTTGAAGCCTTTGGAACATCTTCGGCACACTCTCATCCTCCTTCATCTTGAAGCTTGCAAACTTCTCTTTGAAAATATATGCCTTTGCACCCTTCACGGCTTGAGTGCCCTCAAATGATTCTTCCAACTTCTTCCAAGCCTCATGAGCCATCTCAATATTCTTGATTTGCTCAAATGCTCTCTCATCAATTGCATCATGAATGGCACTTAGAGCAATGTCATTGTTTCGGAGAAGTACTTCTTCGGCCACGGTGGGATTCTCCAGATCACCAATCTCAATTTTGGTTTCCACCACCTTCGACACTTTTCTATTGATTGACTTGATATGTGTGGTCATCTTTGATTTCCAATACGTATAATTTGTGCCATCAAATTGGGGTGGCTTCTTGGTGTTGTTGATTTGAGCCATTTTTACACCGAAGGTTGTTAAGCCTCAAATCATGGTGACCTTACCTCCGATACCACTTGTAAGGTCCTAATGGCTAGAGGGGGGTGAATAGTATAATTAAAAATTTCTACAACAACACTTAACAAGCCGGTTAGACAATTATGAGGCGAAGCAAGTGTTGCGCTAGCCTACTAAAATTACAAGCCACCTACCATAATTCTTGTTTATATAGTTTCTATTCACACAATAGCTATGTCACTACACTAAGTTAGTGTGCTCTCAAAGGCTAACTAAAGAGCCACACTAACCAAATTAACAAGCTCTCACAACTAGCTACACTAAAGAGCTTGACAACTAGTTTGCGATAAACCCTCAATAGGGTGCCGCACAACCAACACAAGATGAGGATCACACAAGCCATGAGCAATTCACTAGAGTACCTTTTGGCTCTCCGCCGGGAAAAGGTCAAGAACCCCTCACTCAGCACGATCGGAGCCAGAGACAATCACCAACCTCCGCTCGACGATCCTCGCTGCTCCAAGCCATCTAGGTGGCGGCAACCACCAAGAGTAACAAGCGAATCCCGCAGCGAAACACGAACACCAAGTGCCTCTAGATACAAACACTCAAGCAATGCACTTGGATTCTCTTCCAATCTCACAAAGATGATGAATCAATGATGTAGATGAGTGGGAGGGCTTTGGCTAAGCTCACAAGGTTGCTATGTCAATGCAAAATGGCTAAGAGGGTGAGCTAGAGCCAGCCATGGGGCTTAAATAGAAGCCCCCATGAAATAGAGCCGTTGTACCCCTTCACTGGGCATAACTCGGGGTGACCGGACGCTCCGGTCAGATCAACCGGACGCAGGATCCCAGCGTCCGGTCGTGCGATGCACGCCTCGTGTCCCCTCTCTTAATACTGAGCGCCTGATCCCAATGGTCAAGTGATGACTGGACGCACTGCTGCGAAGTGATCAGACGCTGGACCTCAGCGTCCGGTCATTTCCAGTAAGCATCTAGAAGCGAGAAATCATGACCGGATCATGCTCGACCGGACACACCCAGCGTCCGGTCACACGACGACTCCCCTATGCGCTGCCATGTCAGTAGGACTAGACGCAACCCACCAGCGTCCGGTCACTAAGTGACCCAGCGTCCGGTCAGAGACCGACGCCAGCGTCTTTGCAGCTTCTACTGACCGGATGCGTCGGTCCAACTGAGGCCAGCGTCCGGTCACTTACAGTTACCTTCATCTTTTTTGTATAGGGCGCCGGTGGCACCGTCGGACTGTCCGCACTCTATAGGCGGACACTCCATCGGTGAAGTTCCTAACCCTTGCTCAAATGTGCCAACCACCAAGTGTATCACCTTGTGCACATGTGTTAGCATATTTTCACAAACATTTTCAAGGGTGTTAGCACTGCACTAGATCCTAAATGCATATGCAATGAGTTAGAGCATCTAGTGGTACTTTGATAACCGCATTCTGATATGAGTTTCACCCCTCTTAATAGTACGACAGTCGATCCTAAATGTGATCATGCTCTCTAAGTGTCTCGATCACTAAAATAAAATGGCTCCTACCATTTATACCTTTGCCTTGAGCCTTTTATTTTTCTCTTTCTTCTTTTCAAGTCCAAACACTTGATCATCACCATGGCATCACCATCATCATGTCATGGTCTTCATTTGCTTCATCAGTTGGAATGTGCTACCTATCTCATGATCACTTGATAAACTAGGTTAGCACTTAGGGTTTCATCAATTCACCAAAACCAAACTAGAGCTTTTAAACGGGCAGGTCGAGCGCACAAATGGCATGGTCCTACAGGGCCTCAAGAATAGGGTCTTCAACCGGTTGAACAAATTTGGCGAACGATGGGTCGCCGAGCTTCCCTCGGTGCTCTAGAGCCTGAGGATGACCCCTAGCCGAGCCACCGGCTACACGTCATTCTTCATGGTCTATGGTTCTGATGCTGTCCTCCCGATCGACCTCGACTATGGAGCGCCGAGGGTTAGGGCGTACGACAAATAGGGAGCCGAGGAGTCCCTCCAGGATGCCATGGACCAGCTAGATGAAGCATGCAACATTGCCCTCCTCCGCTCGGCCAAGTACCAGCAGGCCTTGCGATGGTACCACAACCGTCGAGTGTGGGGATGGGCCTTCAACATCGAAGACCTAGTCCTCTGCCTTGTCCAAAGCAGCAAGGACCACCACAATCTCTCTCTACCGTGGGAGGGACCATACGTCATTGCAGAGGTGCTCCGGCCAGGCGCCTACAAGCTCAAGACCATCGACGATGAGGTCTTCGCCAATGCCTGGAACATCGAGCAGCTACATCGCTTTTACCCTTAATAAACGCACACTTTCTCTTATCAGTTTTGCTATCGAACTCCTCGACCTTTAGTGACACCTGACCCCAACAACGACGGGGGGTCAGGTCTCACTTGGGGGCTAATAAGAGCATATCTATCATGTAGACCGTCTCTACATCCAACCCCTTCTCATGATTAAGACCCAGAAGCAAAGTTTACGGAAACAAACACTGAGTAAAACTGGTCGGACTACGAGAAACCTATATCTCAGCGGCTACGGCGCCATTGCTCACCAGCGTAGAGTCGGTACGCGTTTATGAATCTATCCGCCCAGCGAACATTCTCCGTGCCTAACCCTCTCTCACGATGAGACCTAGAAGCTAGGGATACAGAAACAAACTCTGAGTAAAACTGGTCGGACTGTGAGAAACCTATGCCTCGGCGGCTATGGCATCTTTGCTCACCAGCGTGATCAGAATTTGTTCACCCGCACCCCGAGATTTATGGCCTTAACGATGGAAAGGGTTAGAACGCACCAACCTTTTTATACGAAAGGGGGAGAAGGGCTAAAAATTGATTGGCCATAACGAAATCTAAGAGTTTGTCCATTTATTATGAGTTCATCGCCTAGCTTATCTGCCTAACTAAATTCTTACGCGAGATGTTCTCATCCTCTATCTCTGCAGGTAAGTCCTGTCCCAGTAGGGCAATACAAAGTGACTGGATGGCTTAGCCACTGCCGAGGGATGGGTAGGGAGCAATAGGATGCCCCATGTGGGTTATGCAGACTCCATCACAGACGACCGACCCAAATTCCGCTAGAACATATCCGGTAAGAGCTCCCTAAACCCATCATTCATGCCATCGAGGTAAGTCCTGTGCCAGCGGGCCACCCGAATCGATTGAACGATTTGGGCCACTACCGAGAGATGGGTCACCCTTACTTCACACGTATTAATTTCGATATCGAGCCCCCGACCCTAGCAACGGTAGGGGGTCGAGCCTCACTCGAGGGCTGGCAAGAGTATCTATTTGCTAGACATTCTTTATGCCCGATCCCTTCTCACGTTAAAAAACTAGAAGCAAGGTGTGAGGAAACAAACTCTAAGTAAACCTGGTCGGACTACGAGAAACCTAAGCCTCAGCGGCTACGACGTTTCTACTCACCAGTATGATCAGAGTTTTTGTTCCCGCATCCTGAGCTTTAGCCTCCGCCTTCCCTGGAAGGATTTGGAGGAACCCACCAGCAGAATCTCCATCAAGGAGAGGCCGGTAGGTCGCCCGAGCCGGTCGAAGGGCTCGGGTCATGACCGAGAGATGGATAGGGAGCAGTAGGATGCCCCATGTAGGTTATGCCAGCTCCATCATGTACAATGGACCCAGACCCCACATGGGCATATCTGGTAAAAGCTCCCCGAACCCGTCACTCGAGCCATTGAGGTAACTTTACCAACCCCCACTTTACTTTTCCAGTACATGAGCATTCATTCATCCATTCTCATGCATGCATTCATGCATTCATTCGTACATTCATATCATACATCCGAGCATTGCATATGCAATTATTGCATCACAACGCTTCGCATCGCGTCACGAAGCGGTAGTCGTCTAATTCAACATGAGCGGCAACCGACCGAGGTTCGAAGGCTGACCCACGAAGGGCTCGAGGCCGCCTCACGTCAAACAGAGCCAGGGGAGAAAAACTTAGATGAGCCCCTACAGCCTTGCCGGACCCCACTCAGAAGCGGACATGGACATCTAGACCTTTCTCGTTTGATCCTAACCTCGAGCCAAGCCCATAGAATCTCCATCGAGGAAAGGCCAGCGGGCCACCCAAGCCAATTGAATGGCTCGAGCATTTGTCGGGAGGCGGGTTAAGGAATAGTGGAATGCCACATGAGGGCTATGCCGACCCCGTCAGCGAATGACGGACCCAGATTCCACTCGGACGTGCCCGTTAGCGAGCTCACCGAGCGTGACACTCAAACCATCGAGGCAAGTGTCATTAGCTCAGCCCCTCCAGTTGCAGAGACTGAGGACGAGGTGACGCATGAAATCCGACCAACACCTACTGACCCCCACGGACCTCGGGGCTTGAGCCGCCCGACCCGAAATTAGGAGTCCAACTGACTGAGGTTCGAAGGCCGACCCGCGAAGGGCCTGAGGCCGCCTCACATCGAACAGAGCCAGAGGAGAAAATGCAAATGAGCCCCAGCGGCCTTCGGCCAACCTGCTTAGAGGCAGACAAGGTCATCTCAACCTTCTCGTTTGATCCTAACCTTGAGCCGAGCCCATAGAATCCCCATTGAGGGGAGGCCATCAGGCCACCTGAGTCGCCCTCTGGAACGGCTCGGGCATCTACCGGGAGGCGGGTTAAGGAGCAGTGGAATGCCACATGAGGACTATGCTAACCTCATCACCAACGATGGACTTGGATTCCACTCGAACATGCCCATTAGCGAGCTCACCGGGCACGTCACTTGAGCCATCGAGGCAAGTGACGTTAGCTCAACCCCTCTAGTTGCAGAAACCGCAGACATGGCGATGATCACAAAGACGAGCCAACCCTCGATCAGACCCTTGCTACGTGCGGGGGCTTGACAAAAGTTGGACTCGCAAGGAGACTGAACACGCCGTCGTAGAACGATGGCTCAGATCCTAGGGAGGGGGTACGTACGAAAACAAGAGACATTTTCTCTTACTAATTTCGCTATCCTCTCCTTGATCTTTAGTGACACCCGACCCTAGCCATGGCAAGGGGTCAGATCTCACTTGGGAGCTGATAAGGATATAAATACACCTTTTTAAAATAGTCGCCGCACCTGACCTCTTCCTCACGTTAAACCTAGTGTCTAGGTCTGCGAAAACGAATGACTGAGCAAGGCTGGTCGGACTGCAAGAAACCTATGCCCCAGCAGCTACAACACCCTTGCTTACCAGTGTGATCAGAGTTTCCCTCCTACACCTTGGGCCCTACGGTCTTAACAAACAGAAGGGTCAGAACACAGGAACCCTTTTCACACATAAAAAGGGAGGAAAAACAAACCTGATCAAACGAAACAAAATGATAAGCTTGTTCGGATAATACAGAGGGGTTGGAGCTTGTCTGCTTGTTACATGAATGATTGCCTGACCTATCTGGCTAACTAATCCCTCTAGGGGAGAACTATGCTCTCTATTCTGTCCGCCAGGTCCTGCGAAAGGGAAGCCACCATCATCTCCATCTCCTCTAGCTCGTGGGCTTCATAGCCAGGCGTGAAGCCATGGCTCATCGTCTCTAGGTTGATGCTTGTCGACAGAATATCGTCGGCAGTCCTCCGAGGGGTATCCCACAAAGGTAGATTGATCAGCAGAGAGGCGTGTAATCAAGAACAAGAAGGCAATAGAGACACACGAGTTAGATAGGTTTAGGCCGTCAGTATGACGTAATACCCTACTCCTATGGTCTGTTGGATTGTATTGGCTATCGTATGATATTGCGTGTGTTTGGAGGGGGTCCCTGCACGTCTTATATAGTCCGAGGGGCAGGGTTACAAGTTGGTTAGATCTAAAAGATAACCGGAAAGTAATAATAGATTACAAGAATCATGGGATCATACGTATCCTAACAGATCTCGTAGTATCTTCTAGATATCTTTCTGGTGTCATGCGGGGGGCGCCGAGCAGAGTCGTGCCCTGCAAGGCTTTGTCTTGTGGGCTGGGCCACCCCTGGGGGCGCAGCCCATGTGGTCTGCCATGGGTATCCAGGGTCGTACCCCCCATAGCTAGTCCCCGAGTGCCTTGTATCCGTTGTGCAACGCCATCTTGAGCTTGTCCGAGCAGGTGCGAACAAAGTCGATCAGTCAAACTCATGATCCGACCATCGTGATGAGTTGCCAAGCAGTTGTGAGTCATCACCGAGTAGTGTGAACCATCACCGAGCAGCGTGAACCATCATCGAGCAGCGTAACCCAAGTACGGCTTGCCATAAGGGTGTAAGGAGCTCAAGTTCAAATTCAAAAATTTCCTCGTAGTGGACCAAGTGTACCCACTTAGAGTCCGACCACGAGAAAGGGAGATAATCTTCTTCAACTTCAAGAGGTGTGGAGTCTTCCAAATTAAAGCAAACATACTTACCGCGAGGTGAAGTGTGCCCACTTAGTCCCCGAGCCTGACAGTAGATGATGCAGTCATGTGGGGCCAGGGTCCAAAGTAGAAGAATAGCAGAAGACCAGCCGAGCAGGCAGCCAGTCCTCGGGCGTAGCCTTGAGATGAAAAAAGAACATTCATCGTAAGGTGAAGTGTGCCCACTTAGTCCCCGAGCCTGACAGTAGGTGACGTGGTCACGTGGTGCTAGGGTCAGAAACAACAGTCAACAGAAGAAAGTCCCCAATGCAGTGAGGAACCGAGACGTAGTGCTGACGTAGTCCCCAAGCCACAAGAGGAAATCTTGGAGAAAACAAATCGCAGAGAAAATATCGGAGTAATGGTTGTACAGTAGTAATTACTGAGCCGTAATGGTTGTTGGAGAAGGTGAATATTCGGCGAGCCGTAATGTATTGTGGAGACAAATGGGCGATATGGGCCATGGTCGCGCGAAAGCCCAGGTAACGGCCCACCTTGCTGTTGCGGAGAATTTGGAGAGGCGCAAATCATGGGAACGGTTTCCCAAAAACCCTCGAATGCGAAAGGTGGGGGGAGTGCTTTATAACTGCGTCGCCACACCCCGCGCTCCCACCTTTGCCATTTTGCTATTTTAGCTTCATCCTCGGCCCTCGCACTTCCCGATTCACATCCACACGTGCTTCTGCCGCCAATCCCTAACCAGATCTGAGAGATGACACCGAAGAAGGGAGCTGTGAAGCCAAAGAAGATGGCCACCATAGCCAGTCGTGACGCGGAATGGGTGCCATCGAGGATGAGTGATGCGGAGATCAATAGGATGGTGGAGGCGGGCGTTCTTCCTGACCGCGTCACCGCCGGATGGCGGCCAGCCAGCGGTGAGCCCTTCCCCATGCCTCATACTGATGAAGTAGTGGTGTTTGAGGATTATTTCTGGCGTGGGTTAGGATTTTCTGTTCATCCTTTCCTGAGGGATCTGTTGGAGTTCTGGGTGATTAGTCTATGCAATCTCCACCCAAACACCATCTTGCACATCTCGATCTTTATCCACTTCTACAAAGCGTATCTAGGGTGCTTCCACACTTCAACCTCTTTAGACACATGTTCTGGTTGAAGAAGAAGGGCGGTGGCGGCTCCAAGGTGGTCGATGGCGTATATCTGCAACTCCAGGATGGAATGGCGAGCGAGTACATCACTGTACCGCTGAATACTTCTCTGAAGGGGTGGAACGCCAGGTGGTTCTACATGAAACAGAGCCATCCTGCAATTCGCTGCGACGTCGACCACATCCCGGAGAGCCAAAAGAGTTGGTCGGAGAAACCGAGCAGTGCCGACATGGAGCAGGTGAGGGAGCTCCTCGACCTAATAAAAGGCATGGAGATGAATGATGAACTGGTGGCAGCAAGCTTCATAGTGCGTCGTGTCCAGCCCTACAAGGAGAGGGCCTACCCGGGCTTTGACTTCAAGGGCGACGATGACGGCACCTGGGAGAGACCAGAGAGGCTGACGAGGGATGATGTGCTAGAGCGGGCCGCAGAGCTATTCGCTCCAAATGCCTCGTTTAGCGTGTCAAGGCAGTCGAGGGCCTTCAACTGTACAAATCTGCCTCCTTAGGTAACCATACCAATTGCTTTGTTCGTGATGCTTTTTATCCATGATTGTTGCTGAGCAGTGAACTGATTCACTTATGCAAAGATCCATTCGTAGGAAAGAGAAGTGTACTTCTCGGGCGTGCCGAGGGGTGATTGGCCGCAGGCAGTAGACGCCCCGCCACCAAGTTGACCTGAGGAAGAGGCGGTCAGCGCCTCATCGGAGTCCGAAGGCGCAAACGCTGGTCAGGCGGAGAGTACCCCCTAGTGTCGGAGAAAGTACGGGGGAAGAGGGCAGCGGTAGATGAGCTGGCCCGAAAGAAGAGGAAGACAACGGGTGTTGTCCCCCGCAAGCCGGGCGACATCTCGCTTGGCGGCGACCAGACCACTCGGACATGGAGTGCGGTGATGTCCGAGTGGTCGGATGACGACAAAGTTCT
Organism: Miscanthus lutarioriparius; assembly: GCA_904845875.1. NCBI lineage: Eukaryota > Viridiplantae > Streptophyta > Magnoliopsida > Poales > Poaceae > Miscanthus > Miscanthus lutarioriparius. The sequence goes on from CAJGYO010000007.1 coordinate 91,604,960, forward strand.
AGTGGCTCCTCCACCGAGCACTAAAACGCCTCTGCACAACACGCACGCGGAGGAACAATCAAAGGGGAAGGAGGGAGTCCCCGAGCAGCAGGCGACGGGAGTCCCGGAGCGGTAGGAGGAGGCGAGGCCCCAAGCGAAGCCCATGAGACCTTCACCACAGGGTGCGGGAGTCGACCCTAGGCGCATGACAGGATCATGGGTTGTGCCTATACCTGTAATGAGAACGAGCAATCATGAAGGATTGGTTGACCCCGACGCAAAGCGCGTTCCTCTTGAGCTGGCACACCTGAGCTATGATCTCAATGGCACGGGCCGCGAGCAAGCTAGTCCCCTTCGAATGCACCACCTCAAGGTCGTCGTAGACCACTTCGAGGGCAGCACTTAGGATATCGAGCTCTTCGCTCTCTGCCTAAAGATTCCTCCTCGCCTCGGTGAGGTCCACGGCCAGCCTAGCAGAGACACTCTCGGCCTCCAGCTTCTGGGTCATCATGTTGCCGAGCACGGCCTAGAGGGAGTCGACCTTCTGCTACGCATCATCGCGCTCTTGGCAGGCCAGGTCATGCTCTCCGAGGGCCTAGTCATGCCCCTCGTGAGCCGCGCCATGCTCCAAGTGGAGCCTCTCTGTGGTTTGGAGCAGCTCATCCCGCTCCTTGCGCAGCCGAGCAACCATCGCGGCATCTAGACTCGTCCTTTTCTCTAGGGCCACGAGCTTCTCCTCGGCCCTTAGCTTTAGCTCCCTTTCCTTCTCAACCTTAGCCAGAAGGTCGAGGATCTATCGATGGGTCTCAGCGTCCTTCTAGAGTAGCTCGTCCCGCTCCTTCCTAACCTTGGCGGCCTCCTCATTGTCCCTCCACGATCTCGCCGATAGGGCCTCAAACGCCCTCTCGGCCTCATCAGCATGCCGACGGGCCTTGGCCACCCACAACCAAAGACTATCTGCCTCCTCATCGAGGGGAGTCAGCTCGGCCACCCTCTACTGGGCAGCAACAAGCTGAGCGGTCACCTCATCGCGCAGCCACGCCTCCTCGACAAGGCGGTCCTAGTTTTCCTTCTGCTCATGAAGGAACCGAGACTTCCCCCGGCTATGAGCAATATGGGACTGAAAGAAGACGATGGTCAGAATGTGAAAAATATTTAAAGAAAGAAAAGGGCGAGAAGCAGGGTCAAGCGAATACCCGATCGAGCATGGTCTAGGGCTTTGAGCACGGACATGACCCCCATGTCGAGGCTCTCCCGCTCTATGCTCTCTACGACGGCATCGAGAGTGAAGAGCATCGACATTGGATCCTCTGGACTCATCCACCGGAGCAGGGGCTCGCCCTGCATAGGCAAGTCACTGCCCACCGACGTCAGGGCCAGGGACGGCTACCCACCGGGTCCGATCGCCACTGACCCTTCTTGCCATGATGTCCCCACCGGGACACTCCCTCCGGCAACGGAAGGGGCCAGCGGTACGGACGCTAACTCCTCTCCTAGCACTACGACCTCTAGGGACCCCTTGGTCATGTCCCCCTCTGTCCAGCCCACGCCAGATGCCATCACCTGGGCCACCGGTGGCACGGGTCACCCTGGTTCCTCAGGTGCTGCCACGATAGCGCCCGGCTGTGACCCACCTATCATAGCCACTGCCACCTCTACCTGCGTTGGTGGGGTCCTGACCGGCTGCATCATGCCCACCACGGTCGGCACCACGAGCACGGTCGGCAGCACCGTCCACCCCGTCGTCGGCAGCGGTATCGCTAGCTATTCTGTGACCTCCAAAGGCGTCCCTTGATCCCCCGCAATCGCCCATTGGGCCAAGGGGATGGGCACCACCATGGGCAGCGCCTGACCGGCCGACAATGCAGTCACACTGGCGTCACTCCCACCCAAAATGGGCGTGATGCCAGCCGACGGCTGCCGCCTTGCTTGAAGGGCGTCACTCTTCTTTGGTGCCAGCGCCAAAGGATTATGCTGCCTCTCGACGCTGCAAGAGATGAAAAGCATAAGTACGATGAAATCTGACCAAAACAGGGAAAAATAGAGGAACTGATGACTCACCTCTGCGCCATCGGGTGGCATATATGTTTGGGGGGCGAACCCCCTGACCTCTGCTCCACCTCATTAGGGCAGGGCCATTTCGAGCCCGCCCCCTGCTCCTGGGTAGAGGGGCTCGCTCCCCTTAGATCTTGGGGCGCGATGTCTGAGCCACTCGCCTTCGCTGGCACCTTAGACGTGGCGGTCGAGCCACCCACCCCTGTTGGCTCCTAGGATAGGCTAACGGTACGGCCCGTCTCCGCCGCCTCCCCGAACGTGCCCTCCCCTCTATGGAACGGGAAGGGTCTTGACTCCTGCAAGGACGAACTGATACCTGTTAGCACATCCTCGTTCTCTAGGTCATCCCACTCGATGTTGTTGACTACCTCATTGTTGTCTTCATCATCATCATCACTGTCGCTATCGGTGCCCTCCCTTCGCTCCTGCGCGTACAGCTTTCGCTTCTTCTTCTTCCTCTTGTAGTCCTTCGCCTTCCTCAGCCGCTCACCCTCGGCGCGATTCACCGCCCTCATGGATGAATCCCTCGGCAACGGCGCCGGGTGATCCGTGAAGATGAGGTCCCTTGGCTGGTCCCGTCCCTCTCAAAGTTAGTATCAATGGGTCGAGAAATCAATTGAAGAGGAGGTATGAGGAGGGGAAACTTACGAAGACGACATGGCCTGGTTCCGGCCACATCGGAGGATGTCTTGGTACCGGGTAGACGAAGTCGAGGGGGGCATCTGTGTCATCCCACGAAGGCTCCATTGCCTCCTTAATGCGTTGTGTGACCTCGGAGTGGGGGAGCGCTCCCTCGGCAAGCGTTGTTTCGTTGAACAATGCCTTGAGCGCCATCACGTACAGCGGGAGCGCGTGCATCATCAACGGCGCCACCCTCCTTGCGTGGAAGGCCCCAATGATGCCCGACCCCTTCAGGCCGCTCTCCTTCAGGATATGGATGGCAGTGATGTGGTCCTGGATCTTCTTCTTGTCCTTCTCCGGAACGCCCCACTTCCTCCACGACTCTAGGGCCTCTTCGATTAGGCGACCGGTGAACTCTGGTAGAGGGGCGGCAGCGTCATTCTTGAGGTAGAACCACTACAAATGCCACCCCTTGTTGGATGTTGACAACCGCATCGGTGGTACTCGCTGACCCGGTTGTTCTAGAGTTGGATGCGGGCGTACCCCAACGGCATGTGCAGTTCCTGCCTACCGCTCTTCTCCCTCTTCTTCTGGAGGGTGACGGCGAAGAAGTACCTCCACAGATCGAAGTGGGCGCTGATCCCTAGGAATCCCTCACACAGGGTGACGAATGCCGCCATGTGCTGGATCCCATTAGGATTGAGGTGCTGCAGCTTGATTTTGTAGTAGTGCAGCAGCCCCCGAAGAAATCTATGGGCGGGGGTCACGAACCCACGCTCATGGAAGTGGGCGAACGACACCACGTAGCATCGGGCGGCGATGACAGATCCTCCTCGCTGGGCAGTAGCCATTCCTCGGCCGAGGTCCACACGCGGAGAAGACCACGATGGACGAGGCCCTCCATGCGCTAGAAGGTGATGTCAGAGTGGCACCACGGATCCATTGGAGGTGGGGATGATTGGATGCGGGCTCGACAGCAGTGGGGATGCGGAGACGGGGAACCCTAGGTGATTAGTGGCGGTGGTCGTGGCTGTGGAGGCAAGGATGCAAGGTATGGACCCCGGGCGGCGAACCCTTGGGTTTTATAGGGGCGACGAGTGTGAGGAAACCAACCACCCGCCTAGATCTCCGTGTCTATCACGATCAGCCATAATGTCTCGCCGTGGGAAGTGCGCACGCAATCTTTGTCCATTCCCTCAGAAAACTCGCCGGACGTTTTGCCTCTCCGGACAGGCCATGACTCATCACAAGTAAGAGTAATACGGATCAAAAAACATCTCTACAGCCCACCTAGGCCTAGGAGTTCGAAGGTTGGCCCATCAATGGGTTCGACAATCGCTCCGGGCGCCCTTAGAGTAAGGGATGGAAAGGGATGGGCCTGTAAGCAGCCAGTACCTAGACGCACGAGCGCCACGGGCATCTCGGCCCACGATCGAGTCTCGGCCGGGTATGATCCATGGTTTTTCCCTAAAGAAAGGCAGAGAGCCCTTGGGACCGGTCGAACGGACCCAAGAACTATATGGATTGACCGCTAAGAATCTAAAGTAGGTCACCAAGCTGACGCTAGCCGGATCCCCATGAATAGGATGCTGGGACCCCACTCGAACTAGCCAGCTAACAACTCACCGAGCACCACAACTCGTCCATAGATGAAAATCAGGGCATGGCTCACCTCTCCGGTTGCGGAAACCATTGACGGGGTGATAATCACAAAGGCTAGTCAACCTTCCACCGGACCCCCGCTACGCATGGGGGCTCGAGGAAAGTTGGACTCATAAGGAGACCGAACGCACGGTCATAGAACGATAGACCCCCGTGGGGGTCAAAAATCAGGAAATACTTTTTCCAACCCACCAACATCTCACGGCCATACCCGCGAAGGGTCCGACCTCGACTAGATGGAATCACCGTCCCCAGGACATGCCGTGGGCAACAAAAGAAAGCCAAGGCCCTTAGAGTCCCCCTGTTCAGAAAAACCTCCAAAGGAGTGTTCTACTCCTCCGCAGGCTCGGGGCTACTGTCGAGGACCAATATCAGGGTACCCGAAGAGGAGCTAAAAACCATCAACATTGATTCATCCGAGCAGTCAAGAGCGTGACTATAGCTCTGATCGACCCCTAGGTGCGCAAACTCCGCCTCGCTCGACCCCTGAGGGTTGGCTCCGCCTCGCCCGACACCGAGGCCGCGGGCTCTGCCTCGTCCGACCCCTGAGGGTTGGCTCCACCTCGCCCGACACCAAGGCCGCGGGCTCTGCCTTGTACGACACCGAGGCCATAGGGCTCTACCTCGCCTGACCCCTGAGGGTGGCTCCACCTCGCCCGACACCGAGGCCACGGGCTCCATCTCGCCTGACCCCTGAGGGTGGCTCCGCCTCGCCCGACACCAAGGCCGCGGGTTCCGCCTCACTCAACCCCTGAGGGCAGGCTCCGCCTCGCCCAACATCGAGGCCACGAGCTCCACCTCGCCCGACCTCTAAGGGCTGGCTCCGCCTTACCCGACCCTTGGGTTTGGGCTCCACCTCGCCCGACACCGAGGCCGCAGGCTCCATCTCGCTCGACCCCTGAGGGTGGCTCTGCCTCGCCCGACACCGAGGTAGGTAGGGCTCTGCCTCGCCCGACCCCTGAGGGTTGGCTCCGCCTTGCCCGACACCGAGGCCACGGGCTCCGCCTCGCTCGACCCCTAAGGGTGGGCTCCACCTCGCCTGAGCTTTGGGTTTGCACTTTGCCTCGCCCGACCTCTGGGGAGGAACTCCACCTCGCCCGACCCCGAGGTCGGGGGCTCTGTCTCGCTCAACGGAGACCCATACCGTCGCCGACCACTCTAGGTCCAAGCGTATGGGCCTGGGTCAAAGCTCTGACACCAGGGAGATGACTGGCATGTCCCGATATAACCCGTAGCCATGACAGGCCATACCTGAGGATTCACATCAGGAACAGCGTCGGGCGAACCGATGTTGTTCTGCCTAACCCTCGTATGAACACTGACATGCGCGTCAGTTCGCCACGACGTCCGCCAGGACGTAGTGGAGTGCCACGATCGGGAGATGACGCCTGCGCATGGCGCCAGTGACAGACAGGGCCACAATGTGAAGCTGTCCCTGTTGACGTCTATAGGGTCGGCGGGAACCGCAATAGAAGAGAAGAAGGACCCGACGATTCTGGAGGACTTCTTCTCTTCTGATTCTCCTTTTTTCCCTCCGCTGTAACCCATGCTTTTCCTTGGCCTATAAAAAGGAAAACAAGGCGTCCCATTAGGGGGCATCGAACAAACGATCGCAACACATTGCATTGAACCATCGGACTCGAATCCGATCGATCCATCAAACCCCGAATACGCAGCCAAGCAGCGATCGAGCTCTCGGCACCCATTCGTTCCTTCTGCCAGAGACTTGGGACTTATCCCTCTCTCGACCTTTTGAACCCCTACTACGAACTTTCAGTGCTAGAAACACGAGCAGCGGCAACAAACTGGACGTAGGGACATTCTGCCCGAACCAGTATAAACCTCATATCCTCTTAGCACACCATCCGAGCCAGATGCGTAATATTAGAAATTTACTTGTTGGTGGCAACTCGAAACACCGACAATACTCTAGGCCTTTGAGCGGCGGCAGAGCTCAGACTAAAAAATAGTTAAGAGGGGGCTAAAATGTCCACTTTGCAAAACCTAGCAGGGGTCAACGAATCTAACTAGGTTGCTAAAGGGGCAAAAGATAGGGAAATTTGCATGGTGGGTACTGAGGTGTATCATAGTGGAGTTTTGTTGGGGTGGGGGAAGAGACACGTCAACCTCACAAAATTCCACAACTGCCTTGGAGTGTGTTGAACAAGACCCCAATGCAAAATGCAAAGTTCATGACGAATGTTGAGCCGTTGTGTAAAGACCTAGGTCGATAGTTCTACTCTCCACCTCGCATGCACATATAGATGTGTGCACTGCTTGAAAATACCCATAGTGACGCTTAGAGATGAAAACGGATCGGATCGGAGTGGATAATGGCTTCCCCATATCCTAATCCACTTTTTTTGATTGGATTCGGAGCGGTTCAGATATATACGGATTCGGAAGCGAATACGAATTTTTTTAGGATGTCGAAAATGATACGGATTCGGACCAGTGTCGGAGCGGAAACAGCCTTTTTAAAGTCGGATAATATATGCTTACGTGTTATTTTTTTATGAAGAGAGACAATTCATTAACCAAAGTCATAAAGCGGCAAATAGGCAATCACTAGAATTACCATTCCATGTCATGTGTAAACATACTTAAATTAGTATATATAGTTGACTACCTTTGTTTATGGGCTACATATAATAATGCTTGTGTCATGGGCTGTGATGACTTATATTCTTGCAGCTTAGGCTCCTTAAAATATTCGGATTATCCTATTATAAGCGTCGTATAATCCATGTTCAATTATCGGATAACCCATATCCGTCGGATTCCGTCAATCCCATATCCTACAGCGCATCCGCATATAATCGGATTCGGATTATCCGCATCCACACGGATATTAAAAACACTTCTTCGTATCCTTACAATTTGGATTCGGAGCGGAGGATTTTCCATACCACTTTCACCCCTAGTGATGCTTCTTGTTCGGGCATGTACCACAATGCTACCTAAAAAAACACACAGTATCACACATCGTCTCCATGACATTTTTCGAAACCAAAGAATTTAAGGCTTCTACCTCTGAGATAATATTGGCCCTGTTCGCTGGTCTGAAACTTGACTGAAAAACACTGTTCCGGCTGATTTATTGTGAGAGAAAAACACTGTTCGGCTGAATGAATGAATAGTGCCACGTGAGGGGAACCAACCGGCTGGCTGGTTTCCTCCAGACCAGCGAACACCACGATTATGGGAGTGGTCTTTCTTCGTGGTAGTGTTTTTTTAATATAAAAACATAGACATTATGGTATACTTTTTCGTTTGCAGTTTAGCAGCCTGTTCGTTTGGCTGTGGCTTGTCGTAAATGATCGTAAATTTCTAGCCGGAATAGTATTTTTCTCTCACATAAACCAGTTAGCAATATTTCTTCACGATCCAGCAACGAAACGAACCAGCCAACCGAACAGGCTATAGATTATAATAATTGTCCTAACTAATTCCAACTCATCATGAAAAGAAAAAGCAGTCCGTACTACGAGTACGTACCTCCTCTCCTAACCTTGCGTGTGGTACGATGCTAAAAAAAAACCTTGCGTGTGGTACCGACTGCAGAAACTAACGGCTTCCCTGACCCTGAATCCTTGCACGGTTGCACATGTCACGGCCTGCGTCGTCGCAGGCGCACCAAGAGGCAGGAGCACGCACGACATTCCTCTGCTATCTTGTTCTTCGGGCCGTTCGTCTTGCTTATAATCTGTATTTTTTTATCAAATAAATAGTATTTTATTGTTATGATAAATTAGTTAATGGTATTTTTAGTCCTTGCTTATCAGTCAAGGCAACAGGACGCTTGTCCAGGACTGAAGCAGTTTGATCAGTCTGGTGGCCAACGGACGCAACGCACTCCTCGGATTCCGCTTCGGGTGCTCGCTTTGCTGAGAGAGCCTGAGACAGCCACTTGCGAGCCTGACTACTTTCCCAGTACTATTAGTAGAAGTACTACTACATCGCTTCTCCGTCAAACCTGTTCGCTCAGTAGTTTCAGCCAGCCCAAACCAGTCAGTCAATAATATTTTTTTCTCACAAAAAACCAACACCAGTCAACCTAAACCAGCACCAGCACCAACCAGCGAACAAAACCCCTGTACCAACCACATTGTCCAACATGCATTTTTCTAGGGACTATAAAATCAGCATCCACGCTTTTTTTTATACTAAATAAACCATCCATGGAATTGGCTTAGTTTTAGCCTAGGTGATAAAACAATAGAAGCACAACTTAGAGCAATTCCAATAGGATATAGTTGGGTCTATATCATGTTTTTAGGTAAAAAAAGACAACACACACTCTATCCATACACCCAAAGCACGAGACTCAGATTTCTCCTTGGTGCCCTCATTCATGGGCCCACAAGCTAGAATTAGACTCGATACCTTCATCATTCTTCTCCCCCCACTTTTCTTAGCGGACTGAAGGTAGACGGAACCCTACTCCCAGTCATCTTCTTCAATGCCAGTCGTTCGAGCTCTGTCCTCCCCATGGGCACGCCCTGCCGATAGTCCTTGTGTGCACGACCTCCCTGACATTCGTCCCTACACGCAAGCACACCTTGGCCGTCCATCCGCTCGGGAGCTCGCCCTTTTCGGCCGACCACCCTTCTTGGTCGGCCCTCCATGCGAGCTTGCCCTCAGCCCCAGACCTTTGATTTTCACTGAGCCCCTATCCTCTCTCTCCTCGCCTATGAGGTCACCCTCCCCCGCCGCTCGAGCTTCGGACCTCCCTGTGAGTTCACCCTCCCTAGGCGAACATCATTGCAAGCTCTCGCCTTCCCCAATAGCTCAAGCTCTAGTGCCGATGGTTGTGGTGTTGATGGTGGTGGTGGGCGTAGTAATGCCGGTTGCTATGGGTGGAGGAAATGAAAGAAGGGAGAAAAAAATGTGACCAACAAATGGGTACCACATAAAGTAAGTACCTTGCTTTGGGGATCCTGTTAGAGTTGAGCCTTAAAACACTCGAAAAATAGTAAGATCCCCAAATAAAAGTAAAGATACTGATTTTAGAGCTATGCTAGAGTTGTCTTAGACTTAGGAGCTGTTTGGATACAAGGGCTATATAATTACTAGTTAGCTCAAAGTTAGGCAAAATTAGCTTAACGGCAAAGAACTAGCCTAAAGCATGAAGCTGATGTAAACACCATCTCAGAAACAGAAATCAGGGCGCAGGCAATGTATACATGACTTCGAGAACATCAGGGCGCAGGATGACAGCCAAGGTCAGTCCTCGACATGGCTAAGGCTGCTCGTTCGCTCTTGATGCTTGGGTTAGCCTAGGTGACTTCAACTCACACACCCATCTCCAAATTAACGGACGCAATCATTGTCCATTTTTCTAATCCAATGGTGGCTTCAACTCACAGAGAATGCACATATCAGTGTAGCGCACGCACACACACAGGTTGCTGTTATGCTGGCGGATCCTTCGGTTCCGTGGGGCTAGGGTGCTCCAAGTAAAGCTGCATCTTCAGAGGGTCACAGCTAACTGACTTGATGGGGGTAATCTGCGGAGGCTGCATCCACAGCTTGGTGTCTGTAGGAATCCACAGCTGGGCTTCTCGGTCACCATCGGCAGGGAGGGACCGGAAGTAGGCAGTGATCTCCCAGCTACCATCTATCAGAATTCAAAATACAAGCATGTTACTCCTTGAGAGATCTTTTGCAGATATATATTCTTGCCTCTTACAGAAAACCTTAAGATGGTAAAAAATGGCTTCAAATGATGAGATGAAATTGAGAACCTGATGGAAGGGGTTTGGTAACAGGCTCAGCAACAGTCAGCTTGATCAAGAATGCTCGCAGAGCAAACTCCAGGTTTGCCTCCTCTAACTTGGAACAATATGATTGGTTGACTGCAAGCTTGAAGACAAACTTCTCAATTGGTACATGCCCTTTGTCATAGAAGATGACCACAACCCTCTCTACCAATCCCTGGATTGTAAATACAAAAGTCAAGGTTACTGCTAGCTATGAAGTTTCTACAATACTTCTACAATATAGTACTTATCAGAACATCAAGGGATTATCGACAACTGAAAGCTTCATATAAGTGAAGCATGTGGCGTTCAAAAATAAATAAATAAAACAAGCGAAGCATGAACAATCAGTAAAAAAAAAGGAGACAAAACAAGTAATCCTAAGATAAGTCATTTTGCTTCAAAACAGATTGTGTATCAACTATCTACTTTGAAAACACCAAGCAAACAAATTCCCACTGTCAGCTACCCGCTATCAGCTATTTAAAACATCGGTGCAAATAACCTTGGGATTTGAGAGTCTAACATTCCATTAGTGGTGGGCCTATATTAGATGGGCCTTCACGTACTTAACAGTTAACACACATAACTGCAGCAGGACCAGTTAAAACAGGGGGTTAAAGCAAACCTTCTGAATGAAAGGGAGAAGGCCAATAGTCACGGAGTGAATATAGCTAGCAAGTTCAGGATGCCGTGCTTTCTGGACCACTACATTCATGTACCTTCTCCTCTCAAAGGCACCTACATATACATTTGTTTAATCTAACAAAATCATTGCAAGCTGCCAAGCTCAGAGTTACTGAACCAACTTAAACGAAGAGGACTCTTACGAGGAGGATAGAAGCCTTTGAGGAAGACGATGCAGCTGACTGCTACCTCAAGAAATTCCACAACCACCTGTGCTATTTGACCTGTTTAGTTTTAGCAGAGAGACTAGTAACTAACTATTAAAATAGCAACCCCAGCTTAATTTCCAAGAAACAGACAAGAAAACTAATCATAACCACCTTGAGGAGTTTGATTCTTCCGATCCATAACTCCAAGTGAATTCTTCAATTTGGGAACAATTCAAAAACTTCTGTTAATCAGAGCTCCTGCTTTATTATATTCCAGTGATTGGCATAGCCCAATAAGCCAGTGGCCACACGCCACCAGATGGTTGTAAAGCTGAGAAACAAAACTTCAGTTCTAAATCAAATATGATATGACCAATTACATAAGCACGAAAAAAGGATCTGGAAAGCAATGCAATAGACAGCTAGATGACAGAAGCATAGCAGTCAATACTCAAGGTCATCATGTGATATAAGAACCCATTTCTCATCAATAACGCTAGTGGCCAACCCAGCATGTTCTAGCAAAAGCATATACAGGAAATGGTTCTGAAAGGCAAGGTACAAAGAACTGGAGAACAAGCAGAATCACACTGGTGACTTTTGTTTCCCTCATCAGTGCTAACAAATGTTATGGTTATCAGTTAGCTGAAAGGATGGATGTTGGAATTTAATTTTAGTGAATTTTGATCCCACAGTAATTCTTGCAAGATCTAGTTTCATAAGCGACATTACCTGCATATAACTTTCAAATCGAGCCAGCTCATACAATGATGGGTGAAACAATTCACCATGTTCCCAGGATTCATAAATGAGATATGACTACAAGCGAGGAATTTCTACTTGAAGAGATCACAACGAAACACATGGCACCTTCATGGGAGTATTAACCTCTTGCACTTAATCCTCAATGAAACACATAAGGCAATTTAAGTTGGTCATAGTAAACTTCAAACAAAAAAAGGGAAGGCGTGAATGTGATATTTGTGAATAAAATAGTTGACACTTTCAGGTGTTGTGGAGTTTGGTCATAGTCCACACTACACACTCATTTTCAAGCTAGTTTTTTTAGACCTGGGCTAACGTTTTTTTCCTTTTCCAATATGCTTGGGGAATTAATCGTAATGCTGGAACACATCCCTTTCTATGACACTGTCAGGGACTCAATTGCCAGCCATCAAGCATGCTAGTTGCTAAGTTAAAACTCAAAATAACTTGAAAAATGAAATTTCCCACCTTCTGGAGAAATACAAAAGAAGATGTAAACATTCTTTCTACTGCACATAAAATGACAGCATAGTACATTTTGAATCTGTCTATTTAATTGACAAAAAAATATCCCAACTTTCATACGAGTAAGGACTCTGCTACTAATAGCTCATTGATCCCCAAAAGAATGTTATATATAGCTTCTGTCTCAAGGTGTGATTCATCTCCTGCAAAGAACTCGTGCACACATCCGTCCACTTCAATGAAAGAGCAACCGGGTTGCTTACTCATCCTACTACTGTCCATAGATGTCCGCAACTTATTCACATCAACCCACCTTGATGTGGTAGCATAGACATTAGAAAGTAAAACGTGTCCTGCACACTTTTTTGGCTCCAATTCTAGGATCCTTTCTGCTACAAATTCTGCAAGTCCCACCTCTCCACAAGCTCTGCAGGCAAACAACAAAGACCGCCATACTACCACATCTGGGGCAATAGGCATCTCGTTAATAAACTGTTCTGCCTCTGTCAATAGCTTTGCACGGCCCAAGAGATCAACCATGCATCCATAGTGTTCAATCCTTGGTGCAAGATTGTAGACCATTGACATACGCTGAAAGTGATGGAACCCTTGTTCCACTAACCCTCCATGGCTACAAGAAGTAAGGACACCCAAAAAAGTGACCTCATTTGGCATAACCTTACCCTCTCCTTCCATCTGAACAAACAAATCGAGTGCTTCACTACAGAGGCCATTAACAGTAAAGCCCATTATCATTGACGTCCAAGAAAACACATCTCGCTTGGTCAATCCACAGAATATCTCATGAGCCTTTTTTATATCCCCACACTTTGAGTACATATCAATCAGTGAATTCTTCACAGAAAGCTCCTTCCCTAAACCATGAACATCACTGTAAGCATGAACATATCGTCCCAAGTCAAGTGCTCCCATTTGGGCACATGAAGACACAACAGTAGCAATTGTCCCATCATCAGCCTTCATTCCAGTAATTTGCATGTCCCTAAAAATGTCGACAGCCTCTTTAAACTTACCCAACTGTGTGTACCCAGAAATCATTGATGTCCAGCAAACCACGTTTCTCTCATGCATTCTGTGAAATACCTTGCGGGCATCCTCAACCAATCCACACTTGGCATACATACTAATCAGAGAGGATCCCATATAACAATTAATTCCAGCTCCGTTCACCACAACTAAACTGTGACACAGCCTCCCGACCTTCACTTTGCCTGCCTTGGCAGAAGCAACGAGTGCATTCACCAATGTGACATCATCCAGACTAACTTGCTCCTTGACCATCTGGCCAAAGGCCTGCAAAGCTTTATTAGGCATCCCACCTCGTAGGTATCCAGAAATTATTGTATTCCAAGAAACTGTGTCACAAGCTCCTTGGGGAGCAGAATCGAGAACTTGTCTTGCAGTAGTTGGATAGCTACAAGATGAGTACATGTTGATAAGGGAATTAAGGACGAATGTATCTGAAACCAAGCCAAGTTTGACAGAAAGGGAATGAAGCTGGGCACCAACAGAAACAGATGGGAGGCGGGCAGTGGCGGAGAAAGCAATGTTGAGGGAGTAGTTATCAAGGGTCATATATCCAGAGTGGCGGAGCAGGGAGAGGAAGGAGAGGGATAGAGACGGGAAAGGCCCCAAGGAGAGAGATCGGAGGACAGAGTGGACAAGGGGTAGCTTGAGGAGAAGACCTGAAACAATTGATTGAGAGAGGAGGAGGGGAATATGGCAATGGGAGAGTCGTGGGATTGAAATTGAAAGGATATGCTTGTGTTCAGGGCAAGAGCTTTTGGCAATGGAGAAGGGTTTTAACTTCCCAACAGATATTTGTGAAGGTGCGCCCATTAAAGCCAATGGAGTTGACAAGTGATCTGTCACTGCAGGCAAGCGCTTGGTGGATATGGGAAACTGTCATCCAACACTGAAACCTACATTGCAAAGGAACCCGACGTGAGAGACCAATAGATCATGTCGTGCTGAGTGTCAGACAGTTAGCCATTTAAATACATATCACAGTCATGGCCAAGCACTTCAGGTCCAATGCACAAGAATTCCACAATTTTATAGCTCAGCAATAATTAACAGCAGTAGTTTGTGACTTTGTCGTGGACTGGTGGAGCGGTACCCAATGAACTGACACAGTCAGGAATTTGGGAGGCTCAGGGAAAATCAAATATTAAAATGGGGACAATGGAATACTATTGACATTTGACAACAGCCTCCACCGCAGCAGCCATGACAAGCTAGGCCATGATGTCGATCTGGGCATCCAGAAAAGGCACAGCATGCTTGAGGAACTCAGAGTGATCTTGCAACAGCTCCTTGGTGTGGAAGAAGCAGCATTTCTGGATGGCTGATTTTCGACAGGAAACAGAGCAGCGTAAGAATCAAGCTATCAACAAAAACATCCCGATTGCAAAGTATGCATGCCTATGCCTAATGCCACAGAACATTCTTATTTACTTTAGCTTTGAGGCAAGCAAGGTGGTCACATCATTAGTTAGCATAGTCATCTTCAGCACACAGTTTGTTAGGTTCACCATCCACAACCTCAGATCTCTTGATACTCTCGTCTCACATGGGTTTGGCGATCCTAGCATCACCGTCCGCAAGATCCAGGGGCACAAGCGGACAGTGTGGCTTCAATTCTCTCCATCTGGACAGTGAACCTAGCTAACTGTGTACTACAAGATGACTATACATCTACACTGACTACCCTTAGTAGTCTTTCCACAAAAAGAGTGAATCCCATGCCATCCCCAAAGCTAAACTCAAAACAGAAAAGAACTATTGCGTGCGAGAGCATTAGGCACAGGCATGCATGTATCATGTATGTGATTAGAACTTCATCGTTGATAGATTCTTGCTACATTTCTCCGTTTGATGCCCAAAATCAGGCCAACAAGAACCACTACTTCGACCATACTGAGGAGATGAGACTAGTTCTGAACTCAGCTCATTACACAAACATTCTCAGTTGCCAATTTCAACAAGCGGCAAGACCAAAAGAAAGAAAAGGATACACTACCTTTTCCTGCTATCCGGCTGCTCGGCTCCCCCTTGCCTGCAGTCCTTGCAGCAGCGCAGGCGCCGCTGCTCACAGCGGCCGCCGGCGCGGCGGCTCGGCGCCGAGTGGCCCGCGGGCGGGCGGACGGCAGGCGCTGCACGGGCTCACGGAGAAAGTAATGAGTCCGGCGCTGCGCCGGCGGGTGTTAGGGTTAGCGAGGGGAGGCAGAGGGGATGGTGAACAGAACGCGAGCAGCAGCGAGCAGTTGAGAGAGGGAGGGAGGGACCCGCACCACCTGGGCTCTGGTCCTCCCTTCCTCCGAGCTCGCCTGCCTGCGCCTGGTCTCTCCGGTTGTCGGGCTTGCCAAGCGCCGCCGCAAGCAGCGTCGGAGCTGCCAGGCTTCTACTAGCACATATGGGCTAGGAGCTAGCTGGACCTTGTCCCTTAAGCAAAAAGGGCAGCCCAAAACTTTGGAAGTACTGTAGGAGCATGCCAAAGGACAAATTTTGTGAACACATTAGCACAAAGCAGGGACCGAGCATCAGCTAGAGTGGCCAGCGGCGGCAGTGGCCACGCAGCCGGCGCAGGTTTGATTTCTGGAATCGACCTGCGTTTCTTATCTGGACTAGCTCCAGAATAGAATCTACACCCTCGTCTCGGCTAGTGCGACAGAGGGACGGCGACGTTCCCGCCGCCACAAGCAGATGGTTTCGATGATTTCTGCCAGGTCTTCTACTACGTGTGTGTACATATGGTGTGAGTGGTGCAGTGTGAGCTATAGTGTGGGCCAAAGGCCAGCCAAAACTGAAGTATGAGCACGCCAAAGGATAAAAAAAAAAAAAGCACAAAGCAATCAGGTAGTAGTAACTTGTTTCTAAAAAAAAAAAGTAGTAGTACCTCTTTTTTTTTGCGGGGGAAGTTATGGCGTTTTTCATTTAAATGGGTGAGGAGAAATTGCAGAAACTTGTTAAGATCTTGACAAAAAAATATTTGTTTTATACCCATTTCAAAACAGTCATCTCTTGAGCTGCGTTGTTGACGGAGGACGTACACTCCTGTACTCATCAAGCTCCGGTTATGATGTTGCCTGGTTTGCAACTCGGCGATCAATGGCTACAAGCCTACAACTACAAAATGGTTGATGATATTATTACAAAGAAGTATGCTCTTCTTCTGCCTCAAAGTCCTCCGCTTGGAGGCCTTTGATGGAGAAAAGGAGAAAACTCCTTGAAGATCACTTCTTCTTGTCTGAGAGGAAACCATGGCAATCCGTCGGTTTATATAGGCAATAAAGGATGCTAAAAGAGCCCGCCAAATCAGGTGAGTCATGTGAAATTGCAGAGGTGTTCAGATTCTTCCACGCCTTTTTCCCTAGTTGCGCCACGGCCTGGAGTCGTGTTACTTTAGGAACTTGGACTTTTGGACAACACCAAGGAACACTGGCATAACTTGTTGAGCATAATTATTGAACATACAGAGCTCCAATTATCTGAACCGTGATTCTGAATTCCCCACCATTTCTTCATAACTTCCTGTGAAACATGAAACCTTATGTGTTACTAACATATGCTATCAAACACTGGAAACTGCATGATGATAATTTGTTAGGATCTTTGACACATGAATAAAATTTGCATCCAGAAATAACTAGTCCAGTTTTTCTTACTCCCTCCGTTTCAAATTATAAGTCGCTTTGACTTTTTTGGTTCATCCATTTTGCTATTTATCTAGACAGATATTATATCTATATACATAGCAAAATGGATGTATCAAAAAAGTCAAAACGACTTATAATTTGGAACGGAGGGAGTACATATGTGGTGATACAAAGAAGTATGAATAGTTAGCACTAAAGCCAGAGAAAAAAAAAAACTAGAAATCAGTTAGACAGTATCTAGAAAGTAACAACAGAAGATTTGGATAAGATAGCTTTCAGGTAGAAGCAGCATGAGGCATCCAAAAGAATTCCAACTTGATAATTGCTTTTGAAGATTCTGCCAAAGCTTCAGGCTGGTTGCTATCACACAGACTACACAGTTGACCTAACCCTGGCAAAGAGCAAGAGCCAACAGAATACAAGATGAAGCAAAGCCTCATGGCACGCAGAAAAGTTCATGAACCAACCCTCGTTGGACATTCTTCCGCGCACTTGCATACTTCACGTGTGCAATAACAGCCAATACTTCTAATAAGAATATAAGATATCATGCCATGAGAATATGTGCTGATTTGCCCCTACAATTCTGTTTTTTTTTTTTGTGAAAATACAATTCTGTTTTCAAATTTCAATATCTCCCACACTTATTTATGTTTATGGATCATCAAATATGCAGAGCCTATTTGGGTACAATAAATAAGGTTGCATTAATCCTGGTGACGGACTAGATTTCAGATCACTCATGTAGGCTACAGTAGTTTTGTGATATGACACCATGAGCTGAGAAATGGGTTAAAGTTAAATTGGACACTCATATGCTTGTTTCCATGTAGAATTTGGGGGTATCTTAGTTCTATCTTCTATGTCATGCAGCACAGCAGCAGGTCTTGGTGGCCCAATTCCAATCTGGACATGCCTCATTAATGATATTTGAAAGCTTGGCTCTTCAGCGTTGAATTTCAAGATTTTTGACGTGCAGAAATGGCTAATGTTGATACTATATGATCCAACTTAATGGCAACAGAGTTGAGCATGCATGTTTATATTACCTGAGCTCCAAATTTAGTAGCTCCAAGACAAATTCCAACACGCTGTCATGAAGCTCACTGGTGATAAACTCTTTAATATGTCCTTCAACATCAATCTGCTCCACCCAGGTGGCTTCCTCATCCCTGTGTGTCCTCATGATGGCCCATACCTTGTTGACTCCACCTCATTTCCTTGCATTTGCACATATGTTTGGTAGCAGTACATAATTTCTAACGTTATCCGGCTCCAACTTGAGAAGGTGCTTTGCTGAGACCTCTGCAACCTCCACATTCAGAGTAAGTCTGTCATGCACTTAACAAAGCACCCCAAATGCCAGCATGCATTTGCATTTCTATTGGTAAGACTCGTGCATGCGTCCGGCATGGCCAAGCAAGTCCACCATGCACAGGTAGTGTTTGACAGTCGGAATAATATGGTACCCATCCTCCATCATCTGAAAGCCTTGACACCTTCATCAAACAAACCCGCATGACTGCAAGCAGAAGCAGCAAAGGAGTGGCCCAAGTCCTTGTCCTGCAACGCATTGAAAACCGCAATAGCATCCTTTCCACAGCCATGCATGCCAAATGCAGAAATCATAGAACTATAACAGATCCGAATTTTTTTCCCACCTGCAGAACAAGGCTTGGGCACTTTCCGTATCCCCACATTTTGAGTGCATAATAGTGAGGCCAGGCAAGGTATGGTTGTATGGTTGTTCAAAAACTTGAACGGTGACGATCCACATAACCTTGCATCCATATAATCTTGTATCCGTCTAGCTTGAATAGGTACTCCACCCAGATTGCACACAAGCATCAGCCAAGTGGAGACTATCATGTGGTTTGGCTCCGCCTTAGGTCTTGCTCTACTCTCCAGCTTAGCCCTCAAGAGATCCACTGCTTTTGCAGCCATACCAGCATAACAGCGCCTAAATAGTAAATACACGCCAGTCATCATGTTCATTGTTGTAGCAACCAGCTCTCTCATCCCATCAAACAGACACAGCCCTGGCACCATCCAAATTGACAGTCCTAGCATATGTTACCCAGAGATCATGGCGGTGCACACACAACACTCCAGCCACTTCTGCAGTCTCATCCGCCTCGCCAACTGCATGTACACACTGCGATCATCGTGCTCCACAGCTGAGCACCCTTCACAACCATTCTGTCAAACACTTTCCATGCATCCTCCAGTCTTCCGCAGTTGGGAACAAGCCCACCAATGTCGTCACGCTGCGCTCGTCGGTTTGGAATCAGGTCTTGAACACGTGAACATGGACTTCAGCGCGGCGGGGACGGTGAAGGTTGAGCGGCGGCCGGCGGGCGTGACCCCTGGGCAGGTGCGATGCACTCCTGGGCGCAGAGCGTCGCGTGCGGCGACGGTGGGCGGAACCCAACTGGGAGTGCGCGGTTCACACCAAGGGTTTCAGAACATGATAGACCTCTACAGTTTGCACAAAATGAAACAGGAATTGCAAAAGTAATGTTATGCCAAAACAAAGTTTAAAAAACCTACAATTGGAATCTGTAAAAATGATGCACAAAGAATTTCTCTTCTCAAGCAGCATCGGAATCTGCAGCATTTCCCAACATATGTGCAATGAATTTATCAAAACATCACGGAAAAACACCCGTTTTTTTCCATCTAAAAGGCTAGCAAACAAAAGTGCATGAAATTTGATCGATGAAATGAATGCACTAGCCAAGTTAATGTTACAAATTACAGCTTCAACAAAATCAGAAGCTGCCACACCACAAGTACAATACATCACATGAACTAAGAACGTCCAAACCAAATATGGATTCATCGTTTCTATATTTTTAATGAACATCTATTACCTATAACTTAACTCTCGACTACAGATTACAGCCAAATTAAACTAACCAATACCTGTCGGATTCACTCTACCATTTTGTCCTACTTCCCTTTCTTCATTGCGAGCTTTTACTGTGGAAACTTCCTATGAATCATCATTTGTACGTCTCTCAATCTTTTTCCTCTCATTGAAACCACGTTCCATGCCAAACTCTTCTGCGAATGCCTCTATGTCAGATGACGTCTCAGAGCAGCCCTTTCGACCAACAAAATGCGGCGGTTCAGTGCCACATCTCTCCAGCCCTATAGCACTGCCGATCTGGCTGTGCAAGTCTTCCAAGTCCTCTGCAGCCACCGCTTGCCTTTTCATGCCCATCTCGAGGTCCACGCTCATCTTGGGCGGACTTAGAACCCGTCCCATACTGAGGGATGACGTGAAGGCTGAAGAATCATCCTTAACTTTTGCTCTGAAATTGTGTTTTGAGCTGGGTACCATTGAAAACAAGACGTCGACGAAATTCCGGCCCACTCCAAGGTTGTAAGGATTTGTTCTCAGGTCATAGTGGTATCTGAAGTTCTCATAAGTGGTCTGAAAAACGTTTTTTTTTCATGAGACTTCAATCTGCTAGCTTGCTAATAAACTGCAAAGAAAAATAATTGTTACTCCAGTTACTCGAGAATAGTCTTACCTGATTTGTAGAAATCAAATAGAGGTGGAATGAGGTCAATCCTCCTACAAACCACACAGCAATAAATGTGTATAGGATGAGAAGAGCGGAGATAGGAGACTTCAAAAGCGCTCTACCAATTTTACATTGATGCATGTCCATAATTCTCCTGAGATTGACCCAGCAGAATGCAAACACATATATGCATAGTAGAGTAGTCGAAAACACAAACATGAAGAAGAATCGGTAGTTCCTCTGCAAGAAAAGAGAATATGAGGCATGATGAGTAACATCCACAGTTATTAGAATTAATTAATCACAGATCCATATTGAGAGCACCATTAGGAGAAAACATATAACTACATATATCCCCATTCCCTCCTCTGTCTCCTTCCCAGTACATCATTCAGATTTTAGCATGACTGGAAAGTGACTGCTGCCACAGCATTCTAAAAATATTATATTTATTATATGGTGCATTTATTATATGACTGTAAGAATGATTACTTGTCACTTCATTTCTTTACCTTGCCAATGCACTGGCCTACCCAAGGACAGTGGTGATCAAAACGTTCTACACAGTTGTTGCAGATTGAGCAATGGGAGCACCTTGGCGGACGATAAAGCATGCATGTATGGCAATATTTGACCTTGACTGAAACACCATTGACAAGAACATCCCTGGTAAGTGGTAAACCTGTCGAACCTTGTTGACCACCCGGGCAATCTGGTAAGTTGGAGGATTCATCAATGTCTTCAGGCTCTGGGGGATGAGCGTTTCGAGGAACAATTCCAGGATCATGGCCAGATGTGAGAAGTAGAACAACAAGAATCTGAAGAACAAGAACAACAGTAGATCAGTCATCTTGTCAACTTTACCAAGTTGCAGACACTATAGTCATTATACTTCAGTATCTATATGCATAATGGCTATGAGCCTATGACCATTCTCCCCAATGCAATTGTGGTATAACTTAACATAATAAAAGCAAATGCAGAAACTTGTTAAAAGATGACTAAAAATTTCAAATGCATAACTTCGCATTTGAAAATCCGACAAATTGAGGAGAAAAAGATACAGATCAGTTTGTAACAGACTGAGTGTACATAGCTCATAAACTTACATATGCTGTAAAGATGATAGCCACAGATGCCTCCCAACCTCCAATTTGGCTATGGAACTCATGACCAAGCTGTGGACAAACGGCGGCAGCAAAGAAGATCACTGGGACTACAATCAAACATACTGTGAGCACAAGTGACCTCACATCTGGGCCAAAGATAAGTCTCCCTCCAAGGAAAAATAGCTGCAAGAACAGAGAAGGAAAATGGGTGAAAAACATGAGTTTATTCCAAGACACGTTAAGGAGAAGGTAGCGCTTTGAAAAGTAAAAATATAAGCTTTTAAAGTTTGGGTATCTTTTCAACTATTATGTTAGTAGCCAGCACAATTCAATCATGGTGAAGATGTACATGATGGTTACATAATAAAAGTTCATGCTGATGGGTTCTAGATTATCTTTCTGCAAAGAAACAACTTGCAATATATGCACAAAACCGCGAATATAAGAGTATGGTTCCCCCCAAAGGAGAACATATGGAATTTGAAACATAATAACAGACAGTAGCAGTATTCTAAATTGCAAATTATGCCTCAACTGAAACTTAGCATTACATTATTCCAAAATCCCTCTCAACTTCTCAAATTTTCTCTTATTCCTGTATTTGTGTCGTGTAGCAAATCAATGCCATATAGTCATCGTCTTTGACATGTTCCTAAACTAGCTGCTTCAGTGAGGATATCAGCCCATTATCATAAAAATCTCTAAATAAACAAGAACCACTACTTCTATGCCAAATGGCCAATATAACACGCATCAGCAAACACTAAACAGCACTAGACTAGAATGTCTTATATAGCTTTTGGATGCTTATGCTGCCATTACAATTAATTCCAAACTAACACCAAGATTTCAACAGCCTATGTCTCCACCTACTGACTCAAGACAACAGAAAGCACGATTTTTTTTTCCACATCATTCCCTGATGCTACTAAAAACCAACAAGGACAAGTAGCCATGAGCCCATGACCCATCTTAAGAAAATTTGCAGAATCAGAAACCAGACCGAGAGAGAGAAACCCTCACATTGCTGCCTTTCCACGCCTGGTACACCCGCCGTGGCGGCGCGTCAAGCTCCATGATCCGCCGGTTGGAATCCGAGAGCTGTGCCTTCCCCTGCATCCTCCCTTCCACAGCTTCGCATCCGCCCACGCTCAGAGACTCCACAGAAGCAAGCTCTACTTCACCCAAGCAGCCCCATTGCGCTCATGAGCCCCCCGGAACAAAATTCCAAAGCCAGCTAGTCCCCCCGCCCGCAAGAACGCGGAGGGCAGGCGGTTCTCTCGCGGATCCCGGCACAGCAGGGGCGCAGACTCGGACCAAACCGGTCCGCGAGGGACGGCCGCTCCGAAACGGAGAGAGTAGGCTCGGCGGCGGGGAGAAGGGAGCAAGGAGAGGATTAGTAGCTCGGAATCGGCGGTGATGCCATCTTGGGATCGCAAGTAATCAAGCGGTGTCGCTGAGAAGAAAGGAATAATCTGAACTTGGGAGCTCTGAACTGAAGACGGAAGAGTTTAGTGTCACTTTCGTGATTAACCCCTATGAACAAAGATTATTTCGAATAAAGACCCTTTGCTCAGGCTCTAGTACTATTTCTGAAAAAAAAAACTACTCTGGTGTACTACTTGTATTCTCATGCATCAAATTCATTCATTTACCATCAATCAAACATTGGCATCTCGGGTCGTAATAAAAAAACACTAACACATTTCTTACTATTATATTGGGTAATATTAGAGGAGGGCTGGATGGTACTTCTGTTCTTATGTTTTTTATTTTTCTCGTCTAACAAAACCGGTAGCAAAACTTTTGTCGTCTTTTCGAAAAAAATACTAGGAGAGGAGACTAGATCGACACTAGAACAGAGATTGTTCATCATGCATGTTTCTTAGAGCTGATTCATCCTTGCAGGCATGCAACAAAAGATAAAGGTAACTTGCTTGGCATCATGAAGACAGCATAAAGCAAAGATTTGCGCAGAAGATTTGGCGCCGGTGAAGCTTGTGCCTGTGCCTTGTGCACTTGACACCATCATCCAGTTCGGTTAAAAAAAAGTGCTAGATTTGGAAAGGAGAGACCCCCAGGTTGGCTCCCAGAAGCCCTGGACGTGGCGCAGCTGATTCAGAATGTTTTGAACTTTTTTTTAATAAAATGACAGTGATTCAGACATTGCAAGCTAAGAGACAACCTCGTTCGGCTTACCTTATAATCCGCACTATTCAGCTTGTTTTTTCAGCCGGAACAGTGTTTTCCTCTCATAACAATTCAGCCAATTCAGCCAAATTTCACCAAGCCGAACGGGGCCTACAAAAGGAGTAAGAAACCTGTTGTTCATGTCACATTTTCAAGAGCCTTGCATTATCCACGAGGAAACGGCAGAAGAGGTTGCAGACGTTGGTTTAGCTGCCAATTCAGGTTTCAGAACTGACCCAAGAGACCTGTCAATTGTCATTCATTTCAGTTTAGAGTAATAATCGTACCCTGCACTAGGAGACATATGAACCTTTTTGTGGCACTCAAGTTTGTTTCCAATAGAGCTCCTGCACTGTGCACATTTAGTATTTCTATCATCAGTGAACAAACACGCTTTAATTCAAACTCCTGAAGTATGAAAGGAAGAAAAGAAGAAAGGTCAAAAGTGTCGTCAGTCCAAAGTGCTCTTCTTTGCAGCACAGGTGCCGTGTTTATCGGGTAGTGGACTTTTGTGGTTCTATAAAGTAATGCTCGATGGAAAGGAGTAGGACGACACAAAGGCAAGGTTTTCTGTTCATCCATGATGCATTTCCATGCCTTTCAACTTCTTGTTCTTCTTGGGTGGGCTAGTTGAGGTTTTGCAAATGCAACTAGCTGTTTGCAATGTTACTGGAGCAATCAAGCAAATTAAAAAGGCACTAACCTAGTGCTTAACCTTTTATTTATCTCCTTTTGTCCCAACAAAAATAAAACAGGTCTGAAGATCTTGGGAAAAAATTATAACTATAGTTTTTTCTTAGAAAAAGGAATGCTTGATGTATAAATCTACTATACTACTTGCAAGAGTAATAAGATAAAAAAAGGGTAGATTGTTCTTTTCTCGAAAACAAAATTTATACATGCTTATACTAGGAGTTACTCCCTCCGCTTCAAATTATAAGTCGTTTTGACTTTTTTGGTACATCTATTTTGCTATGCATCTAGATATAATAATATGTCTAAATACATAGCAAAATGAATGAACAAAAAAATCAAAGCTACTTATAATTTAGAATGAAGAGAGTAGTAATTAGTAAATAGGGTATTTTTTGTCTTCTTTGTTAATATAAATGGGTAGCAAAATGAATGAACCAAAAATTATCAAAGCGACTTATAATTTGGAATGGAGGGAGTAGTAATTAGTAAATAGGGTATTTTTTGTCTTCTTTGTTGATATAAATGGGGTAGGTTATTATTGCAATCCTTCCTTTTTCACCTTTGTGAGCAAAGTATTCGATCTCAAGCGACAAACCAACACGTTGCAGTGCACTTTCCTTGATCGCAAAGCACAGATCCACAAGCAACGAACTCCCATTCCCTTTCTACATATGCGTCAATCTATCCTTAGCCAACTGGAAGATAAGACACCCACCAAATTAATCCAACTATCCAAGCCCAAAGGTCTTCTTTTGTGCGGTAATAATGGAATTGACGATAAATGTACATTGATTGTCTAATGGAGATACATACATTACCACAAAAGTAGTCAACACAAACGGGTAAAAAAAGTGCATAACCGACTGTTTTATATCTATCTGCTGAAGAGGGTCAATGATATGGCTGCTGCAGACAATGAATCGTGTTTGTTTCTAGTGAATCTCAAACTGTAAAAAAAAAGGCAACCGTCTGAAATTTGTTTAGACCGTGCCACCTATAAACAAAAGCCTGTTTGTGATCTATCTAAAGATAGATTGGTATTGTTGAAAATCATTTACAATGAGTTGCCAAAACAAAAATAACAAATATCTTATAAAGTACTTTCATAATTTTATTTATTCTATAGATGTTCCAGCCATATCCGAACACAAAATAGGGGTTTGTATCTTGAATACCATAAAGTCAACACTATCAAGTTCGTATTTGATTGGAGGAGATTTTTTTTTAATTTTAGTACATTTTAAATTAATATTTAAAAAAAACTACTCTAGTTTTTTTTTTAACCTAACTCTTTTGGAGCGACAAAATAACATTGGCGCAACAAATCCATCGTGCTAGCGAAGCCCGGAGGAGCCAATCATTATTCCTAGCTTTGGCGGTGCCGTCTGTTTCCTAGTTCATTTGGGCAGGAGCCGGAGCTCTCTCCCTTTTTTTTTGCATCTGCTACAGTACCTACCATTGTAAAACACAGTATGCAACGGTATTGTGGGAGCCGGAGCCGGAGCCGGAGCACCTTGAAGTGACACCAAATGTGGCCCTATTATAGTAAAATAGAAGAGTTTGTGTCGAAAAGATTTTGATTGGCCTTCTAAAATTGATTGTATAGTACTGTTGTGCGAGCTGTTTTGTGCGAGTTATTTATAGTGTTTATATTTATTTATTTGAAACTCCTACGTTACAAAATTATAAAGTCATTCTGACTTTTCTAGAGGTGTATATATGTTTGAATACATAGTTTAAGTCCTTATAATTTAGAATGTGCTTAATCAATTCCAAATTGTAACACCGTTTTGACTTTTTCTATCTAGCAGCCTGTTCGGGAGGCCGTATCGTATCGTGGATTATTTACTGCTGGCTGGTTTGGTGTGAGAGAAAAACACTGTTCCCGGCTGGAAATTTACGATCGTTTACGAGCAAGCGAACAGGCTAGATACATAATTGTTACTATATATCTGATAAACAACTTGTATCTATAAAACTTAGAGCATCTTATAATTTGGAGTGAACTAGATATATAGTAACTATGTATCTAGAAAAGTTAGAACACAACCGATATCTAGGAAACTCGGAGCATCTTATAATTTGGAATGGAGTAAATATATAGTAGCAACTATATATCTAGAAAAGTTAGAACGATTTACAATTTAAAAATAGACTAGACATATAATACTCCTACGTTCTAAACTATAAAATGTTAGCTTTTCTAGATCCATTGGTTTTACTATATTGTTAGTATTTTTTTATACAAAACAAGAGGGGTAAAACGCTCCTATTGAAATTTTATATTAGAAAAAACAGTAGTATGGAGTAATAATCTATTATTGCAATTAACAATTTCGCTTTTCACCTTTTTCCGCCTTTTGCAGCAAAAGTTCTTGATGCCAAGCAACAAACCTACACACAATGCTGAGAGCTCTTTTCCTGATTACAAAGCCGCAGCAGTGACCGATCGACAAGCAACTCCTCTTCTTATCTATATATCCCTTTCTACATGTGGCCAATAATCTCCTCTCCGTTGCGACCGACCGATCGATCAATCGACAACGTGGCCAACTGAGGATTCATAAATCATCAAAGTCAATTCGTGTGCCCAACAAATTAAAGGTATTCTTGCTACATACGGAGTACGTACCGTACCAGCAGTATAGTAATAATAAAATAATTAATGGAATACAATAATTGACGATGCATATACATATACAGTAATTACAGAAATGCTGTGCTGAGGGTGTCCGATCGTCAGGACGCTCCCGTTCGCGAGCCACGACACTAGTCCAATGACCCAACAGGTCGTATCCAATTCTCTTTAACACTCGACGCTTCCATTCTACAGTATCGTGACAGCCGGCCGGGGCATCTCCACCTATAAATGTTCATGCGGCCCGCAGCACGACAGCACAACACGAAGCCCGCACTTTTGGCCCGGCACGATGAAAGCCCTAGTTTGGTTTTGAATAATTGATGAAACATAGGACCAACCTTTGATCTAAGTGTGTGAATTAGATGAGTTAGTCCAATCCAAGTGGTGGAGCTAGATGATGTTCATGGTGAAGATGATGGCCACAAAAAGTTGGATCAAGTGCTTCACATTTGGAAAAGAAGAAAAACAAAAACAAAAATGGAATCAAGACAAAGGTATAGAGATAGGAGCCATTTTTTGTTTGCACTCAAGACACCATAGAAGGTGTGAGTGATTTAGGATCGATAGCCGCACTATTAAGAGGGGAATTCTCTTGGTTGATACGATTGTCAAGTGCCACTAGGTGATTGAATTTCATGCATATGCATTAGGATCTAGTGTGCTAATAATTAATCCTTGAAAATGCTTGTGAAAAATGCTAACACAAGTACACAAGTGGTGAGACACTTTGGTATTAGCACATAGAATCAAGGGTGTTGAGAAACATGTTGAAAGTGCTGGTCTCGGGGAGACCGGACGCGTCCGACACAGGGACCAGACGCGTCTGATATTTGACTCAGCGACAGCTTTTTAGAAGAGACCGGACACGTCCGGAATTGGGACCGGACGCGTCCGGTATTTGGCCCCGGCATGAGAAGCTAAGGCAGGGATGTCTGGACGCTGGGCTACATCCGTTCGTGTTGGATCTGGCGCGTCAAGTCATGCCCTGGACCTCTCGGTGTAGATTTTCATCGTGACCAAACTCTGAGTGAAATGTTGACCTGACTCTAAGCAGTGCGTCCGGTCAGAGGAGATGTTTTGCGCAGTGATGTGCACCTGACGCAAGGTGCGTCCGGTCGGCGGTACCGGATGCGTCCAGTCGTAGTTGAGAGGCTTTGGGAGCTCTCTGGACTTGACCTGACCCTGCCTCGCCTGCGTCCGATTGTTTTCAAGTAGCACGTCCGATCGTTCACTAACTTTCGCGCAGAGAGAGCCGTTGGGTGCCAACGGCTATATACGTTTGAACAAGACATGTGGCATCCAGGCAGTGACCGGACGCATCCGGTCAATTCGTAGAAACCCAGTGAAGGGGTATAACGACTAGTTGAGTTGGTGGGTCTCTATAAAAGCGTGGTGGCCAGCTCTTGCGCACCATCTTGGCTCTCTAACTTGTTGATACACCTTGTGAGCATACTCCCACACCTCCCACTCATCTAGCTTGTGATTTGACCATCCAAAGTGAGATTGGGAGTGATCCAAGTGCATTTGCATTGTGTTTGAGCATCTAGTGGCACTTGGGATCGTGTTGGCTGCAGGTCTTCTTGTTTCTCTCAGTGGTTGCCGCCACCTAGACGGCTTGGAGCAAGAGTTAGTGATTGTTCATTGTGGTAGAACCGTCCAAAATAACACGCTTTCGGAGGCACTTGTCTTCCAGTAGACACTAAGCACCTCGAAAGTGGGCTATATCGGGTAGTTCCGTTGAGCACACCCTAAGGGAGAACTCGAAACAATCCATGTTTTACATCAAGAATCTAATAATGCGTATGAGCTTGTAATACTTAGTCCATTTCATACAACAAGAGTTCTTAAAAATTATTTATTACAATACTAGAATTCAGAGTGCGATAGTTAAACAGCGGAATGAAAATAAACATCTAGCAGAAATGATACAAGGATCCATCTGTGCCCACCAGAAGAATCCTCCACACAAGAGCTACTCCTCAAGCAGCACCTACAACAGGGGTAAATAAACCCTGAGTACATAATATACTCGCAAGACTTACCCGACTAGTGGGTATAGTTTCCCGACTCTTAAGGATATGATAGGCAATATAGGTTTGTTGTTTTCTTTTGTTTGAGAAAACCATAACTAATAGTTCATCCTTACAATCAAGTTTTATTAGCAGTCATAATTATATCATTAGCTAACTATTCTAAGTAAGCACATGTTCTACTTTCAAGCAAGGGTTGAGTAATCAGAACCATTTCACCATCTTTCATCTTCTAGTTCTTACTACGGTGCTAGACCATAGCCAAGTCATACCGTCTCATGGAAACGATGATTCGTGAACCAATGTATCCCAGCTGGGTACCTCGAAACACATGCCCCATTTGTACCCCAGGCACAAACAAGACCGACCCATTCCACTCCTATCACGGGGTCTAGGTCCGTGTCCAAACTTGGACTCCAAGCCCCCACACTTGAGACCCGGTCTCAATATGGTGCTTAGACCTCCATCTTTCTCCACCTTCAATCAGTCGGTCCAGAAAGAGCCAAAACCCATGACAAGAGCGTAACGAGTCTTCCCGCTTCTATAAGCAAGTATGTGCTCAGGATAATAAGTCTGTGACCTGACTACCATCCATAGCAACGGATGGTCCTTAATCGACACGAACAGGGAAAACAGTATAACCAAGCTAAGCCCCGTTGGCCGGCGGGACACAACTTGCTACACCCACCAATACCCATACCATATCCCACCATGTCTTCATTTTTCCTTTCATTATTTTATTATGAGAGTAATAATAATCACCTTTTGTGAGTAACGGCAGGTTACTCACGCTACTAAAAACCTAAGCATAGCAGCTACTCGAACCTGTACTAGTAGGACTCATAGGACACTTATATCTATGCAGGTGGTTTTCATAAAATTCTTGTAACGTAAATGCACATAACATATATAAACAGTGATTATAAAAAATAAGGGGTTATGCACCGAGACTTGCCTTGGGCAGGCGCGGTGTTAGCTGAGTCAGTCAGTGGTGGCTCCGAGACCTCCTCCTACACGAGAATCTTCTCCTCATACTTCTCGATGATCTCCTCGAAGTCGTGATCACCGGTGGTCACGATCTCCGCCAACTCGTTCTCTACATGACTACATGCATGCGATGATGATGCAACACTTAGCATTTAAGCAATAGCAACTCCTAAACTGAGAATACGCATACTAAGCTACTAAGCTAGCTCTAATGACTAAGGTACTAAGCTAACTATCATCTTTACCGAGCAAAGTGTTAGGTTCAACTAACAAACACCTAACTTTACAAATGAAGGGTATATCTTTATTCTACTAATGATTTAATGTATATTTGAAACAAAGAGCATTTAACTACCCTAATGCTTAGTCTATTCTAAAGCTACAAAAATTACAGTGAGCACATAATAATATAATGAAGCTACTATAAAAACTTTAGGACTAAAGCTATCACCAATTTACCACAATAATTCCTACAATAATTCTCCTAATAATATTAAACATTTTCAAATAATTTAATAGCTCCCAGTATCAATATGTACATATACGAACTAAATACACTAACAGATAGAGCATAATTTTAGGAACCTAACAAAACTTGTTTTATAATTTTTGGACACCTACATGATTTTATATGATTTACCAAAGATCAGCTCAAAAATTAAATTAGAAAACCATTGCTAATTCCTTATGAAAAAGAAAATTAAATCTCCCACGCGGCCCGCGTGACATAGCGCGTGCGCGGCGGCCCGCAGGCGTGGCCCACGCGAGACGGCCCACGCCGGGGAATCCCGCGCACGTCGATGACTTTGCAAAAGAGACCTCAAACTCCTCTCAATTTACAATTAAGTACTAACACTATTTTCTCCTCTCTCAGAACTTCTCACTTAATCCCCTGGCCTTTCCCTAATTCACCAGCGCGCACCCCCGGCGACCCAGCGCATGGCAGCGCGGTGGCCGGTGACATAGCGCGGCTACGCCGACCACCAGGGACCTGCGACCGACCACCTAACGGGCACGACGGTGGGAAAAACTCCAAATTGGAGCTTGGTCGTGCTCGCTTCAAGGCTAGGTGGGGGTCAGGGGTCAGGTGGCTTAATGGAGAATCCAGGGACTCAACCATGCTGAATTAAGCGAGCGGGTTGGCCAGTCGTGGTGGCAGAGAGGGAGGGGCAGGTCTGGCTCGGTTCGTCCTCGCCTTGGCGGCAAGTGGTCGGCCAGACCCAAGACGGCATCTGTGCACCCGCAACATGACAACGCGGCCAGACCACATGCACATGGAGGTAGGTGGGGGCATGGCATGCGTAGCCATGGCGCCTTTAAGGCAAGGAGACGGTGCGAGGCAACTAGGATAGCCCACGTGCGTGTAAGGACAAGGCGAGAGGCAGCGTAGCACAGCGTTGTAGTGGTGTCGTTAGTGGCAACGCGAGACAAGGCAGCAGTACGAACACGACGGTGAGGTGATGGCACCGGCAGCGGCTCCATCACGGCATGGGGCGGGGCAGGCGGCAGCAGCGACGGCTCCGCGCGACGGGTCTAGCGACGGCCGGGTTGCAGTCAGGCCAGAGGCAGCCACATCTAGCCTTGTGTGGTAGCGCGCGCATGCGCGACCAGCGCGGTGACGCCGAGCTCCCAAGCCTGGTGATCGCGTCCATCCGGCGAGCCAGCCCGAGAACGTGCCGTGCACAAATTTTAAAGCATCGATAGCGACTAAACGGTCGTGGTTGACACTAAACTGCCATTACTATGCTAAAAGAGGGCTTATTAGGCTACCAATCCAAGCTAAAACACGACACCACCTCTTAACTCAATCTCTCAAAATAATCTGCTACACATAGCTCAAGATGGCAATGGGTACGTACCCGATGGGTACTGGCCACCCGTACCCGCACCCGCTAGATCAAAATCTTACCCGTCGGGTTACCCGTATCCGCAGGCGGGTAGAAAATTCATTCCATACCCGCACCCGACGGGTAATTCTTACCCTACGGGTAATTCTTACCCGACAATATACCCGAGTTCACACACCAAAATATAATAGCTTCCAGCAAAACAAATCAACAATAGAGCAGGAAAACAGAAATATGGGCTGGTGGAGTGGAGTGAGGATGAGGATTAGGGTTTGAGGGAGTTCTGGAATATATATATTCATATGCTTATATGGGCCAAATATGGGCTATATGCTTATATGGGCTAAAATTGCAGAGGTTGGATATTATTTATGCGGATTTTTTTTACCCGCGGGTATGCGGGTATGGGTAGTATACACCCACACCCGTACCCGCATACCCGATGGATACAAGAATTCGTCCAATAATGTACCCGCGGGTGCAAAATGTCTTCCATACCTGCCTCCTTATCGGGTAAAACCCATCGGGTACTCGGGTTTCGGGTACCCGTTGCCATCTTGACACATAGCAATGTCTAGCTGTTGACAAACTTGAAAATTTTCTAACTTTTTGAGCTGAACTTGATTTCAATTTGCAATTCCTAGGCTAGTAGAAATATTAGTTAGTAATATCATTTTTCAACAGTAAGTATTTCACTGTCATCTACAAAGTTCATATTCCAAACTTTATTTAGGTGCCACATATATGTTCTATAGCATTTTTGTTCAATAAAAATTAGTTTTAAACCCTACTTATATACATGAGTTATTGAATCAATTTTCGTTTAACATTTTTGTTGGTCATTTTAGGTTACAAGAAATTGATTGACACACTTTATCACATGCACTAACACATAAACATGATGCTCATGATATATTTTAGTAAATAATTTAGGATGTAACACCGAGGGTGTTACAACTCCCTTCCCCTTAAACAAAATCGTGTCTCAAAATTTCATGTGTGTGCCTAGTGTGGGAAAAAGGGATAAGAAATAAACTTTTACTTAACCCATTACCTTGATACTTCGAGAAGAAGATGGGGATAATGCTCCATAATATAAGTCTCCTGCACTCAAGTTGCTTCGTCCTCCGAATGGTTTTGCTACTGGACTTTATAAAATTTCACCACTTTGTTTCTAGTAACTCTCTCTTTTTTATCCAAGATTTTGACAGGATACTCAATATAAGATAGATCAGGTTGGAGAGAGAGTCTTTCAATTTCCACCACTTCATTGGGAACTCATAAACACTTTTTCAGCTAGAAGACATGAAAGACATTATGTACTATAGACAAAATATCTGGAAGTTGGAGACGATAAGCAACAGAACCACATCGCTCCAAAATTTTATAAGGTCCAACATAACGAGGAGCTAACTTTCCACGGACTCCGAACCAATGCACACCTCTCGTTGGGGATACTTTTAAGTACACATGGTCACCAACTTCAAACTGCAAGGATCTTCTTCTCTTGTCCGCATAAGTTTTCTGACGATTTTGAGTTGCCTTCAAATGACTCTGAATAACACTGACATGTTCTCTTGCTTCTTTGATAAAATTAGGTCCAAAGTAACCACGGTCACCCACTTCAACCCAGTTAAGAGGTGTTCTACATTTCTTACCATATAGGGCCTCGAACGGTGCCATTCAAATGCTCTCTTCATAGCTATTGTTATAGGAAAACTTAGCTAAAGTCTAGCATTCGTCCCATTTTTCTAGATAAGAAATGGCACAAGCTCTCAATATGTCTTCAAGTACTTGATTGACCCTTTCTGTCTGTCCATTAGTTTACGAATGATAAGTTAAACTTCTAAGGAGACGAGTACCAAGACATTTCTGGAGTTACTCCTAGAAACGAGAGACAAAAACTGATTCTCTATCCAAAACAATGGTAAGAGGAACCCCATGTAGGATCACAACTCAATCAAAATACAACTTGGCATACTTCTTGGCTGAATACCTTGTATCCACAGGGAGGAAATGAGCAGACTTGGTAAGGCAATCCACAATAACCCAAATAGAGTCATACTCCTTTGCCGTGCGGGGCAAACCCACAACAAAGTCTATGGAAATATCCTCCCATTTCCAAACAGGGATAGGCAAGGGCTGTAGAAATCTAGGCGTACACATATGGTCTGCCTTAACCCTTCCACAAATGTCACATTCTGAGATGTATTTGGTAATATTCTGTTTCATATTTGGCCACCAATACAAGTGACGCAAATCATGATACATCTTATACTTCCCAGATAAATGGATAATTTGGAGTTGAGCTTCATCCAAAATTTTTCTCCTAAGCTCATTACTTGAGGGAACCACCAATCGGTTCTTGAACTTCACCACACCTTGATCATCAACACTGAAATGAGGACCATGCCCTTCGGCAATTAACTTCTTGATATATGGAATTTCCGAAGCATCTTGCCATTGCTCTATAATAATTTGCTCAAGTAGATCTGAGACTAGAGCAATATGGGTTAACACCTCAGAATGGTTGCGAGACAGAGATTCATCTTCAACTTGATGCGACTTTCGACTTAAGGCATTAGCCACCACATTAGCTTTTTTAGGGTGATAATGAACTTCTAAGTTATAATCTTTGATTAACTCAAGCCACCTCTGTTGCCTCATATTCAACTCGGATTGAGTGAAAATATATTTGAGGCTCTTGTGATCCGTAAAAATGTATACTTTATTTCCCAATAGGTAATGTCTATAAATTTTTAGAGCGTGCACCACTGCAGCCAGCTCTAAATCATGAGTGGAATAATTCAACTCGTGCTTTTTCAACTGACGTGAAGCATCACACGTTCGCCTTGTATAAGCACACATCCTAGTCCAGTCCTAGAGGCATCACAATACACATCAAATGGCCTATCAATATCTGGTTGAGTAAGAACAGGAGCAGAGGTAAGAAACTTTTTCAGGGCTTGAAAAGCCTCTTCACAAGCTGAACTCCATACAAACTTGGCATCCTTCTGGAGCAACTTGGTCATTGGGTTAGCTATTTTGAAAAAATCAGGGATGAAGCGCCAATAATACCCAGCAAGATCAAGGAACTAACGAATCTGATGCACTGACTTTTGAGATTTCTAATTTAACATGTCCTGCACCTTGCTAGGATCGACAGAGATGCTTTCAGGTGTTAGGACATGTCCTAAAACTACACTCGATCCAACTAAAACTCACTCTTGCTGAATTTGGCTTACAAATTGTGTTCCCTTAACTGAGTCAATACTATCCGAAGATGTCGTGCATGCTCTTCATTGTTCTTAGAATATATCAATATGTCATCAATGAACACCACTACAAACTTGTCCAACTCCAGCATAAAGACTGAGTTCATGAGGTACATGAAGAATGCATGAGCATTGGTGAGACTAAAAGACATGACTAGGTATTCATAAAGCCCATACCTAGTAGCAAAAGCTATCTTTGGTATATCTTGTGGCCGAATCTTAATTGGTGATACCCAGATCGAAGATCAATCTTTGAAAACACTTTGGCACCAGCCAACTGATCGAATAAAGTATCAATACGAGGTAAATGATACTTGTTCTTGATGGTTACCGCATTGAGAGGGCGATAATCCACACACATCCCAAGAGTGTCGTCCTTCTTCTTCACAAAAATAGATGCACAACCCCATGGTGAAGAACTAGGACGAATGAATCCCTTCTCCAACAATTCTTCTAACCGTTTCTTCATCTCAGCTAGTTTCTTTGGAGCCATGCGATAAGGACACCACGAAATAGGAGCAGTACCAGGTTCTAACTCAATGGAAAACTCCACATCCCTATCCGGTGGTAACCCAGGTAAATCCTCGGGGAAGACATCCGGAAACTCACAGACCATAGGAATAGAGGTAAGATCAGGAGAGGTTTCAGTATGGATAATAACTGGCAAGGTGGGGACTGAAGGCATAAGGAGAGACATTCTATCCTCAGAAGAAGGAAGCTTCAACTCAATTCTTTGTCTAAGGTTCAGGACTACCCCATAACTTTTCAACTAGTTCATTCCCAGAATTGCATCTATGCCTTGCCTAGGCAATAACATGAACTGAAGACGATAAGAGTGAGTTGATAGCACTAGTCTTACTATGTCCGTCCGAGTTTTAACGCACAGCTGTGCATTCGGGGTTTTGATTCTATAGGCAATAGGAATAGCCATAATAGATATATTATGCCTTTGTGCAAACCCCATACTCATGAATGAATGTGATGCACCAGAATCAAATAATACATATGCTAGATGAAAATCAATGGTGAACATACCAGCCATCATAGGCTCTCCCTGCGGGATGTCCTCAGCCTTAGTGAAGTTAACCAGTCCCGAGTGGCTCACGAGCACCTTCTTCCTGATGATAGTCCTCTTGACCAGACGAGAGTTGGCTGAAGGCTGAGAAGACTGAGTAAGCTGGTTCTAGGGGCACTCACGAGCATAGTGGCCTTCCTTGCCACACTTAAAACAAGCACCTAGCTTGTTCCCCTATCCCCGACGAGGCGAAACTTGCTATCTCTGAGGCTGCTGCACCTACTGAGTAGGTGCACGGTACTGAGTGGGAGGTGCCTAGTGAGTCTGCTGAGTCTGGTGAGACAACTATCCACCCGGAGAGGGATAGGGCACCCTCCTCACAACATGTACCTTCTGAGACTGTGGGTGACTAGAAGACCCAGTGATCACCCTCTTGCGCTTCCACTTAGTCTGAGAGTCACGCTGAAGTCCCTCCATAGCAATGACAGCATTCATCAAAGCACCAAAGGTCTGATAGCCCCCTGTATACAACTTCTCTTGCAAGATGCAAGAGACCATGATTGAAATGGTCCATCTTCTTCTCATCAGTATCCACATGAGTCCCAGCATACTATGTAAGATGGTTGAACTTGTTCACATACTCCATCACAGTCATATTTCCTTGCTTCAGCTCTAGAAACTCAGACAACTTCCTGTTCAGCAAACCAGCAGGAATATAGTACTAATGGAAAGCAATGGTAAACTCCCACCAAGTCACATGGTGGTCCACAGGCTGCATGGTGTTGAAAGTGTCCCACCAAGCACTAGCAGATCCTAGAAGCTGCTGTGCGGCAAAGCGCACCTTCTGCTCGTTAGTCACATTGAGTAGCTAAAACTTATGCTCCAGAATACAAAGTCAATGCTCCATGTCCAGAGGCTCAACAGTCAGCATGAACATGGGCGGGTGTGTCCTCAAGAAGTCCTGATAGGAACAGGGCCTCTCGGGACCGCGGGCACCACCCCCGTTCCCGCCATTGCCATCGGGGCCTCCATGGGCGAAGCCACCAATAGCCTATGCCAGCATCTCCAGGGCATGGGCTGACTCGCGATGAGCAGCCATCATCTTGGCATAGGTCATCAGAGGCAGTGGTGGTGGCGGAGGAGGAGGACTAAGGAGTGGGGCCTCATGGCTCTCCCCGTTGGCATTGCCATTATCATCGCCAAGACTGTTTTTGGCTTGGTCTTCACCAAGACTATGGCCTGTCCCAGCACTGGTGTTCCCGCGACCAGATCTCAGGTTCATCTGTAAATAGATAGGAACCCACCGTTAGGGACAAAGCCTCCAAATTTAGAAATAACAGGCTAGAGAGATGACAAGGCCCAATAAATGGTTACAAGCGAGAACTTTTCCTTAAGAGTTAAAGCATTTCACTTTATTGGTTATCCTATCAATTTACTACCCAAAATTATACGTGTGGGGGAATTTAATTTAAGCAAGATTCTCTTTTCATGATGTAGGGATCGACCTATTCGTTCGCTCAAACCAGAATATAGCGGCATTCGTATAAAATTTTGACATATCGTACTCTCACTTTCCGTAAGCTAACGATTCTTACGCAGCGTGAGTTAGTGTACCTATAGAAGATTAATTAGATAAAACCAGTACCACTATCCTAGATAGACCATATTACTAGGGCTTATACTTATTTACGTAATTTATCGCATCCTACTTTTCGCAAAGCTTTTGTTGATCAAATTTTAGGTTTTGAAAAGATTTTTAACTCGTAGACTCATTATTGGGCTCTGATACCACCTGTGGCAGAACTGCCCAAAATAACACGCTTTCAGAGGCACTCGTCTTCCACTAGACATTAAGCACCTTGAAAGTGAGCTACATCGGGCAGTTCCGTCGAGCACACCCCAAGGGAGAACTCGAAGCAATCCATGTTTTACATCTAGAATCCAATAATGGGTACGAGCTTATAATACTTAGTCCATTTCATAAACAAGAGTTCTTAGAAATTATTTATTACAATACCAGAGTTTAGAGTGCGATAGTTAAACAACGGAATGAAAATAAACATCTAGCAGAAACGATATAATGATCTATCTGTGTCCACCAGAAGAATCCTCCATACAAGAGCTACTCCTCAAGCTACACCTGCAATAGAGGTAAATAAACCCTAAGTACACAATATACTCGTAAGACTTACCCGACTAGTGGAAATAGTTTTCTGACTCTCAAGGATATGATAGGCAATATGGGTTTGCTGTTTTCTTTTGTTTGTGAAAAGCATAACTAATAGTTCATCCTTACAGTCAAGTTTTATTAGCAGTCATAATTATGCCATTAGCTAACTATTCTAAGTAAGCACTTGTTCTACTTTCAAGCAAGGGTTGAGCAATCAGAACCATTTCACCATCTTTCATCTTCTAGTTCTTACTACGGTGCTAGACCATAGCCAAGTCGTACCATCTCACAGAAACGGTGATTCGCGAACCAATGTATCCTAGCTGGGTACCCCGAAACACACGCCCCGATTATACCCCAGGCACAAACAAGACCAACCCATTCCACTCCTATCACGGGGTCTAGGTCCCCATCCAAACTTGGACTCCAAGCCCTCACACTTGAGACCCAGTCTCAATTTGGTGCTTAGACCTCCATCTTTCTCCACCTCCAATCAGTCGGTCCGGATGTCAGTCCGGAAAGAGGCAGAACCCATGACAAGAGCGTAACGAGCCTTCCCGCTTCCATAAGCAAATATATGCTCAGGATAATAAGTCTGTGACCTGACTACCATCCACAACAATAGACGGTCCTTAATTGACACGAACAGGGAAAACAGTGTAACCAAGCTAAGCCCCATTGGCCGCGGGACACAACCTGCTACACCCACCAATACCCATACCATATCCCTGCCCTGTCTCTATTTTTCCTTTCATCATTTTATTATGAGAGTAATAATAATCACCTTTTGTGAGTAACGGTAGGTTACTCACGCTATCAAAAACCTAAGCATAGCAGCTACTCAAACCTATACTAGTTGGACTCATAGGACAGTTATATCTAAGCAGGTGGTTTTCATAAAATTCCTATAACATAAATGCGCATAACATATATAAACATTGATTATAAAAAATAAGGGGTTATGCACTGGAGCTTGCCTTAGGCAGGCGCTATGTCAGCTAAGTCAGTCAGTGGTGGCTCTAAAACCTCCTCCTACACGAGAATCTCCTCCTCGTACTCCTCGACGATCTCATCAAAGTCGTGATCATCGGTGGTCATGATCTTCGCTAACTCGTTCTCTACATGCATGCAATGATGATGCAACAATTAGCATTTAAGCAATAGTAACTCCTTAACTAAGAATATGCATACTAAGCCACTAAGCTAGCTCTAATGACTAAGGTACTAAGCTAACTATCATCTTTACCGAGCAAAGTGTTGGGTTCAACTAACAAACACCTAGCTTTACCAAGGAAGGACATATCTTTATTTCTACTAATGATTTAATATATATTTGAAACAAAAAACATTTAACTACTATAATGCTTAGTCTATTCTAAAGCTACAAAAATTATAGTGAGCACATAATAATACAATGAAGCCACTATAAAAATTTCAGGATTAACGCTATCACCAATTTACCATAAAAATTCCTATAATAATTCTCCTAACAATATTAAACATTTTCAAATGATTTAATAGCTCCTGGTATCAACATGTACATATATGAACTAAATATACTAATAGACAGAGCACAATTTTAGGAACCTAACAAAACTTGTTCACAATTTTTGGACACCTACATGATTTTATATGATTTACCACGTCGATGACTTTGCAAAAGAGACCTCAAACTCCTCCTAATTTATAATTAAGTACTAACACTATTTTCTCATCTCTCAGAAATTCTTACTTAATCCCCTGGCCTTTGCCTAATTCACCAGCGCGCACCCCCGGCGACCCAGCGCACGGCGGCGCGACGGATGGTGGCACAGCATGGCTGCGTCGGCCACTTGGGACCTGCGACCGACCACCTAACGGGCTGGTCACCATCTCCGACCCGAGCGGCTACGCTACGTGGTGATGCAGGGTGACACGACTGACTGGGGAAGCCTACAGCGACGCACGACCATCCAAGACGGCGGTGCAGCTGCCTCGGCGATGTAGAGCACCTAAGAACCCAACTAGCTAGCGAGGGAGCATCAGTAGACTACGATGGACCTAGCCGATATGACGGTTAGGGTGGAGGATGGCAGAGGAGGGCTGGCCATGTGCGGCCGAACCGTGTGGCGGCGCACCACAGCGGCACAGTCACGTCAGTGACGACGTGGAGGCGGTAGCGGTTCGGCTAAGGCGTGCAAGGTGACGAGGGAGTCAAGGCTATGCTAGTGGTGCAGGTGAATTGGTTCAGGATGGGCGGTAGGAGGGCTGCCCACATCCATGGCTGGACACGACCTTATCGGCACGGCGGCGGGAAAAACTCTAAATTGGAGCTTGGCCGTGTTTGCTTGAAGGCTGGGTGGGGGTTGGGAGTCAGGTGGCTTAATGGAGGATCCAAGGACGTGATGAATCGAGTGATGGTGACTCAACCATGCTGAATTAAGCGAGCGGGTCAGCCGGTCGCGGTGGTAGAGAGGGAGGTGCAGGTCTGGCTCGGCTCGTCCTCGCCTTGGCGGCAAGCGGTCGACCGAACCCGAGGTGGCGTCTATGCACCCGCTACATGACAACGCAGCCAGACCACGTGCATGCACACGGAGGCAGGTGGGGGCATGGCATGCGTGGTCGTAGTGCCTTTAAGGCGAGGCGACGGCGCGAGGCAGCTGGAACAGCCCGCTTACGTGCGAGGACATGGTGAGCGGTAGCGTAGCACAGCATTGCAGTGGCATCGATAGCGGCAACGAGAGGCAAGGCTGTAGTACGGATGTGATGGCGAGGTGATGGGGCCAGCAGCGGCTCCGTCGTGGCGCGGGGCGGTGTAGGTGGCGGCGGTGATGGCTCCATGCGGCGCGGCCAGCGACGTCCAGGCCACAGTCAGGCCTGAGGCTGCCACGGCCAGCCACGCGCAACCAGCGCAGTGACGCTGAGTGCCCGAGCCTGGTGACCACATCCACCCGGCGAGCCAGCCAGAGAACATGCCGTGCACAAATTTTAAAGCGTCGATAGCGACTAAACGGTCGAGGTTGACACTAAATCGCCTTTACTATGCTAAAGAAGGCCTATTAGGCTACCAATCCGAGTTAAAACATGACGCCACCTCTTAACCCAATCTCTCAAAATAATTTGCTAAACATAGCAATGTCTAGGTGTCGACAAACTTAGAAATTTTCTAAGTTTTTGAGCTGAACTTGATTTCAATTTGCAATTCCTAGGCTAGTAGAAATATTAGTTAGTAATATTATTTTTCAACAGCAAATATTTCACTGTCATCTATAAAGTTCAAATTCCAAACTTTATTTAAGTGTCACATATATGTTATATAGCATTTTTGTTCAATAAAAATTAGTTTTAAACCCTACTTATATACATGAGCTATTGAATCAATTTTCGTTTAACATTTTTATTAGTCATTTTAGGTTACAAGAAATTGATCAACACACTTTATCACATACACTAACACATGAACATGATGATCATGACATGTTTTAGTAAATGATTTAGGGTGTAACACCGAGGGTGTTACATTCGTGGCCGGCTCCAATGATTGTGAGGGGTCTTGAACCTTCCCCGATAGAGAGCCGAAAGGTAACTCTAGTGGATTGCTCTTGTCATTGAGTTACCTCATTTGTGGGTAGGTTCTTGCGGTATCCAATTGTGTGGACGAGGTTTGTGCAACACCTCTTAGCCGCCAAACCACCAAGTGTTGGTCGACACAACGGGGACTAGCGTGCCGGCAAGCACGTGAACCTCGGGAGAAAAATTGGTGTGTCACTTGTCTCTTGGATTTCTCCCGATGAGTGATTGGTATTCATCTTGTGATTGGTTTATTCCTCGACGCGGCAGTATAATCACCTTACTCACTTTATTACTTTCTCGCAAACTAGTTGTAGCAAGCTCTTTAGTGTAACGATAATTGAGAGCTTGCTTTGTAGCTTAGTTTCATCTAGTGGAGCACTTTAGTGTAGCCTTGTTGAGAGCTCTTAGTGAGTAGTAACTTAGCCTCTTGAATGCATAGAGATCATAGCAACTAGAATTGTTGGATAGGTGACTTGCAATCCTTGTAGAGCTAGAGCAAAATTGCATTACGTCGGTTGTCATACTAATCAAATTGCTCTAACGATCTTATAGATTTTTAAATAGGCTATTCACCAGCTGTAGCCATATTAGGACCTTTCACACGAGCATGGCCTGGCCTGGTGGCATGTAGGCCCGGGCTGGCATGACTCGGAGTAGCAGGCCGTGCTTGGGCCGCACCCTAGGCACATGGGCTGGCACGGCATGGCCCGTTAAAATCATCTAGGCCTGATAAAGGCCTACAAGTATATATAAAGTGCTTCTATTTGTTAACCCTAATTCGTAGTTTCCCACTCTAGCCGCCGCACCCACGACTCCCGCCATCGCACGACCCTAGTGGATGCGCGTTCGTGTGAGCCTCCTCCCCTTCCCTCCCGGACGCCCCTCCCTTCCATCTCATTCTCTTTGTGCTTCCTTCATTTCTCTCAGATCCAGTGCAACCATGGATGACAGGAAGAGCAGCCCCCAACCTTAGCGAGTCAGCGGTGGCGTGTGGCCCTGCTGCTGCCGTGGTGAGTCACCATCGCCGGCCTACGTCGATGAGGAGCAAGCTAGAGCCACGCGTAGGAATGATGTTGGCGCTACTACGGTCGTCGCGATCGGCCTACGGTCGGCTCAGCCCTGCTCGTTCCGCCGCCTGCGATGCCCTACCCCTACCTCCTTCCCTCCCGGCCTCTTCTTCCCTCTCTTAGTGGGCCTTAGGCTAGCCCAACCATGTGGTCATGGCGTGCTTTTCGAGCTAGCCTAGCCCAAAAATCGGCCCGAGGGGCTGTGCCTGGGCCGATGGCTAGGCACGAAGCATGACCTCGGCACGGCCCGTCGACCCGTCGTGCCCTACATGGCCTAGCCGATTAGGCCGTGTCTGGCCTATGCTCGTGCCGAGCTGGGGCCGAGCGACCGGAATGGCCATTTGTGTCTCCACCATGCCTGAGCGCGGCCGCCTACCTTCCTCCATCTCCATCGTGCCTCTAGCCCACCGTGGCTACCCGCCTTCCTCCATCTCCACCATGCCACCCATCCGCTGTGGCTTTCTCCAATGCGTGGACGACCTTCTCCACCAGAGCGGTGACAGCTCGTGGCAGATCCATCGTGGCCTTCTCCATCGAACCTATTGTGGCCTTCTCCACCGGAGTGGAGAGCTCTATACCGATGAACTCCAAACGTCAACGAGCCTCCATTCTCAAACAACAAGGAGATGTTGCGCTAAAAATGCATGTTTCAAACATATGTTTCTTGGGTTTTAGATGTTTCAGATGTATGTTGCATGTGTTTTGTATCGGTGTTGCAAAAATAGATCGGGATGTTGCAATGGCTATGCGGTATGCGTATGTTTCAAGTGTATGTTCCAAATATTTCATTTGTACCAGATATATGTTACAAGTGTTTTCATCTGGATGTTGCATATACATGCATGTTGTAAGCGTATGTTTCAAGTGTTTCAGGTGTTTTCATACATCTGTTGCAAGTATTTCATCTAGATGTTGCATATGTTTCAATGGTTTTCAAATGTTTTTCAAGTGTTTTTGCAAGTGTTTCAAATGCATGTTTCAAGTGTTTTATTTGTCTTCTCTTGTATGTTGCAACTGTTGCATATGAATGTTTCAAAAGTAAATCTGGTGTTGCACATATTAGGATGCATGTGGGAAGCAGCTAGCGGCACGAGCGATGTCCGTGGCGCCGCGGGCCCGCTGCTGCGGTGCTCGCTCGCTGAGTGAGTACCATCCGATGCTAGCGTCTTAGATCAGACGTCCGGGCGCTAGCAAGGGCAATATAACTATTGTCACTTGCGCGCCCTGTTCGTTTCGCTAAAATTTAGCTTATGCTATTGCTTGAGCAGCCCCAACCTTAGCGAGTCAGCGGTGGCGTGTGGCCCTGCTGCTGCCGTGGCGAGTCGTCGGCCTGCGTCGACAAGGAGCAAGCTGGAGCCACGCGCAGGAACGACGTTGGCGCTACTACGGTCATCACGGTCGGCCTGCAGTCGGCTCGGCCCTGCTCATCCCACCGCTTACGGCGCTCTGCCCCTGCCTCCTTCCCTCCCGGCCTCTCCTTCCCTTTCT
The DNA here is from genome assembly GCA_904845875.1 of Miscanthus lutarioriparius. Taxonomy (NCBI): domain Eukaryota; kingdom Viridiplantae; phylum Streptophyta; class Magnoliopsida; order Poales; family Poaceae; genus Miscanthus; species Miscanthus lutarioriparius. The sequence continues at coordinate 91,649,384 of CAJGYO010000007.1, forward strand.
CAATGGGCCTCGGGCTAGCCCGGCCATGTGGTCGTGGCGTGCTTTTTGAGCTAGCCCAGCCCAAAAATCGGTCCAAGGGGTCGTGCCTGGGCCTATGGCTAGGCACGAAGCACGACCTCGGCAAGGCCCGTCGTGACCTACATGGCCCGCCCGATCGGGCCGTGTTTGGCCCAGGCTCGTGCCGGGCAGGGCCGGGCGGCCGGAATGGCCATCTGTGTCTCCACCGTGCCCGAGCGCGGCCGCCCACCTTCCTCCATCTCCATCGCGCCTCTAGCCCGCCACGGCCGCCCGCCTTCCTCCATCTCCACCGTGCCACCCGTTCGCCGTGGCTTTCTCTAGCGCATGGACGGCCTTCTCCACCAAAGCGGTGACAGCTCGCGCCAGATCCATCGTGGCCTTCTCCACCGGACCTATTGTGGCCTTCTCCACCGGAGCGGAGAGCTCTACACCGGTGAACTCCAAACGCCGACGAGCCTCCATTCTCAAACAGCAAGGAGATGTTGTGCTGAAAATGCATGTTGTAAACATATGTTTCATGTGTTTCGGATGTTTCAGATGTATGTTGCATGTGTTTCATATCGGTGTTGCAAAAATAGATCGGGATGTTGCAATGGCTATGCGGTATGCGTACGTTTCAAGTGTATGTTCCAAATATTTCATTTGTCCCAGACATATGTTACAAGTGTTTTTATCTGGATATTGCATATACATGCATGTTGTAAGCGTATGTTTCAGGTGTTTTCATACATCTGTTGCAAGTGTTTCATTTGGATGTTGCATATGTTTCAATTGTTTTCAAATGTTTTTCAAGTGTTTTTGCAAGTGTTTTAAATTCATGTTTCAAATGTTTCATCTGTCTTTTCTTGTATGTTGCAGCTGTTGCATATGAATGTTTCAAAAGTAAATCTGGTGTTGCACATATTGGGATGCGCGTGGGAAGCGGCTAGCGGCACGAGCGACGTCCGTGGCGCCGCGGGCCCGGTGCTAGGGTGCTCGCTCGCTCGCTGAGTGAGTACCATCCGACGCTAGTGTCTCAGATCAGACATCCGGACGCTAGCAAGACCAATATAATTATTGTCACTTGCGCGCCCTGTTCGTTTCGCTGAAATTTAGCTTATGCTAATTTATAAGAGGAAAATACTAAAAATAATGTTGAATTAGTGGCGCAGAACAGGACGAAAATTTGTGTATATAATTGTCCAAGCGCTGTGATGGCCGTGCGCCACACATACGCGTACGCGGCGACGCAACGAAATAAAGCGCCCGGCCACGCCCGGCGCGGAGACGACGAAACTAAAGGAAGCACGGCTAGAAGATAACGAGATAGCTAGGAAAAACAAACAAAGCAGCAGGGCGTTAGATATGTGGTGCCGTGGTGGGTCGACAGTCGACACGTAGCGCAGGTGGTCGTCGTCAGCATGAGCCGAACTGCCATATGCACAGCAGCACACGACGCTACGTACGTAAGTTGCAGAAAAGGCATGCATCGACGGATCCAATCGTGTGTGCAGGCAGGCAAGCAAGCAAAGCTAAGCTTTTGCGTCGTATCGTATGGAGAGCATTACACGACACGATCGTCGACGACGTCTGTATGTATTGGCGTGATGATCGAATGCACAAGTAGTGCTCCTGTTTCTTGCATGGGTTTGGTGCATTCTGAATCAAAAGGAAACACGCCACTCGCTTATGGCCTGCCTAACTGGCTATCTTCGCTCTCTCATGCATCTCATCTCTCTGTACTTTGGCATGCATGTGACCATGGTCCATGGAACCAAAGTCCATCGATACAAATCTCCAAGGTTTTCGTTCCTTAGTACCTAATCCAATAGCTTTATTTGGAAATCAGCCGCACGCATGCACAAATCTCAATATCTTTTTTCCATCTATAAAAGGACAAGCCAAGGCACCCAACTCGTGCATGTCTCTGCAACTACATATACTGCTGGCTGACTGCTGATGTCTCGTACTCTCCTAGGCTCCTAGCTAGTCTCGTACGTACACCCAACCATATACCACTCGTGGATTTCACCTCTATCCTCTGGTCAGTTCACCGACCGAGCACACAGCAACCGCCATGAAGAGCATTGGCAAGGCGGCCGAGCTCGTGAGCAAGGCGGTGGGCGCGCTGCGGCGGAAGGCCGGCGTCCTCAAGGCCCGCCTCCTCTTCCTGGCCTCGACGCGCCGCAGGGCCGCGGTGCTCGCCGGGATATCCCGCCACATCAGCGCGCTTACTACGCCGCGCCAGCCGTGCCAGGAGAAGGCGGCGGCGCAGCAGAGGCGGAACTACTGCCGCGGCAGCAGGGCGCCCCTCGCGCCGGCGGACGACGAGGACGACGGCGTAGTCCCCTTCTGCTTCCCCCACCGCCAGCTCCCCGCCATCTTGCTACTAGTCGTCCAAGCAGTCGACGGCGACGCTGACGGCGGCAGCGACGGAGGGTGCACCGCCGACTCTGACTGGACACTCGCGCTGCGCTCGCTGTTCGATGACGACGAAGGTGGCCACCACCGTGGTGGCGATGATTACTTGCTGGCGGCCGACGACGACGAGGACGACGGAGAGGACGCGACGTCGGTGATCGACGTCATCCAGAGGCGCCGGGAGGGACACGGGAAGGAGTTCAGGATCGAGGACGAGATCGACCGGGCCGCCGACATGTACATCACCAGGGTTCGCCGCCGGATGAGCAAGCAGCTGGAGGAGCTAATTGTGGCTACCAGTGCTGGCTCTGCTTCCCATTAGTTTTGTTCTTTTTTTGGGTGATTCGCATGCGTGACAGTACTTGACTCTTGACCAAGTCCTTTGTGTTTGTTTCTTGTTTGCACTGCTGTAAACTATTAATTTACTGGCCTGTTTGGAGTTTGGACGCAGAGATTCATTTTTCCGTGCATAAGCAGTGGCCTGTTTGTTTGGTTGAACTTTGCACTGCTGTAAACTACTGTATTTATTTTCTTTTTGAGCGAACTACTGTATTTATTTGTACGGAGTAAGATCTAAATCCTCAAAATGCTGTTTCGAAACGAGTCTTTTAACAGTTATTCACTTGGTTTTCAATACTCAATGTCGGCCAAATTTACTATAATACCCAATAAATAAAAAACAAAAACAAGACACTATGCACAAGAGTCGATCGTTATGCAAGAGTTCTTCACTCGCCCGCGGAAAGAGTTGATTGTCATGAGAATAACTCGCCCACGGAAAGGGTTGATTGTCATGAGCTTATGTTGGTAACTATGACCCAGATACGACATGCACATAGTGCAATTTAAGCAACGCACTTCACATCCTAACAGGAAGAAGTTTATAAATACCAAGTGGCCTTTGTACCGACCATGTATACACATCACCATGTTCGCTTGATCGTTTCTGTGACTTATAAACCGACTGATGCTGTTTTGTTGTGAGAGAAAAATACTTTATCATGCCTGATACGATCAAGCGAACATGGTGATAAAAGATGTTCCTAGGAATCATATATACTTTGGCAAATGGCAAAGTGACATGATGACAAAGACTTTTATAAACCCGCTTGCCAAGAAAAGTACCACTTAATGGCCTGAACAGAAACCTAAAAACAAAGCAATTATGCTAACCATAAGTATTATCGACTCGTATACCTTGATTTTCTGTTTATCTATCAAGAAGCAATGTAGAGAACAAGATCATGGAAAATATTATACGGACTCAAGTAGTGATGCAATTTGCATCCTAACAAGTTTACCAAAGTAGATTGTATACCATATATTACCCCACATGAAAAAAGATGTCCTGAAATATAAAATTTGGTAAGTGACGTGCCAAACAATTATATAAACCCCAGTCATTGAAGGAATATACCCCCTTATGCACAGTGGTGGATCTCAAAGGATTCAAAGCTTGTGTGTTGTGTCAAACTTGTTGATTCTAAGTCAATTAATTAATACAAACATTACACAATTAACATATAAAACTCTATATTCTATGAAGGGAGTTAAATGTATTTTTGGCAAAAACTATGGAAATGGGTGGCCTCACCGCTTATACATAGATCTACCACTGCTTATGCATGGACGCATGATGCCTCCAACGTAATCCTAAAACGAAGCTCTCATTCGCAAAAAGGAGAGGACCATTATGGAACTTAAATATATGAAATTTGGCAACTAATGTGACAAAAAATGTTTTATCAACCCACTTATATTGAAAAAAATACCACATAATGCCTTTTTCTACCAAGAAACAAAACAAGGGGATGGATAATGTGTGGGATGAACTCAAGTGAGGCTATTTACATCCTTATACAAGTTTTCTTAGTAGACTGTATCTGGAATGCCACGTGTAATAGATGTCTCTAAATAATAAAATTCGGCATGTGACATAGTAGTAAATACTTGATCACATGCCTGTTTATTGATCGAAATAAAACCTGTGCGCGCATGATCCCTTCAACAGAAATCTAAAGACGAACCTGTCCCTAAAAACAAACCATGACAAGTGTCACCAGCAAACATACAACCACTACGCACGGACATCCCACGTCACAAAAACATGCCAAAACATTTGCGAGGTAAAAAAACCAGCATAAAAAAGGCCAATAATCACCGTCCATATTTTTCTCGATCACTTCTCCCGTTTTCCCGTCTTCCACCCTCCTTCCATTCCATTCCGTTCGGACACACCGTCTCATTTCTCTCTCCTCCTCTCTAGTGTCGGGCGATTCGTAAAAATAGGACTTTGAAACATTGGTTGTGACACATATAGATCGGACTTGTCATCCGCCGGGTGTCATCGAGGAGTTGGAAGTCATTTTAGCAATTTTTTTCTCCGGTCCTGTCCTTCCCGTGCGAGCTCACGCGGTCCCCCACGAGCGCCTCCGCGGCGAGGAAGAGAGAGAGTCAGCAGGCGGAGCGGGGGGCGCGCGCAGATGGATCTGGAGAGGTCGCCGCCGGCGTCTCCGGCGGAGGCGGCAGTGGCTGGCGGCGGGGGCGGGGCCGCGGCCTGCTCCATCTGCCTAGATCCGGTGCTCGCCCGCGGCGCCGGCCGGTCCGTCGCCAAGCTGCAATGCGGACACGAGTTCCACCTAGGTCAGATTCCCTCGCGCCGCTGCTAGGCTACGGGGTTTCATCATCCGGATCTGCTTGTGATGGTCGCTTTGGTCGGGTACCGTGCGCCACGGGCGCAATTTGCCGTGGAACAGGCGTAATTTACTGTAAGAGATGAATTCTGGTGGGTAGATTTTGAGGATTTCATAGCGTCATCGACGTGGTTCAGACTTGAACTACGGGGATATTTAGTCACATACATGTTCGGATGATGATGATGATGATGGGATGAGAACTGCACGTGTAAGAGTTACCGAGTAAGTAGAGCAGTTCCCGCGTAATTGGAGCCCCAGGTCTGACGAGCAAATCTGTAAGCTTGAATTTAGTGGTAATTTAGGTTGGGGATGGGAACTGCACGTGTAAGACTAACCAGGTAAGTAGAGCTGTTCCCGCGTAATTGGAGCCCCAGGTCTGACGAGCGAATCCGTAAGCTTGAATGTAGCGGTAATTTAGGTTGTTTCACTAGCGGTTGGCCAGTTGCTTGTGGCAATTTAGCTTAGTTATTAGGTCTATAACGGCTTTTGCCTAGTGACAACATGAAAGGTTCGGACCTTTGGGGCTTGCTTTTCCAATTCAGGTCACACCTTCTTGTGTCAAGTACTGACTGCACCTGGAAATTTTGTCGAGCACCAAAGTTTAGTTCAACTTGAAGCCTTGAATACCATCAGCACAATTTGTTGTCGCATCTGCTTTTTTATCTTATCTCCAAGAATGTCTCTGTCCCCTCACCCCTGTGCGTTTATATGAACATGAGCATGAAAAATACATTATGATATCTTAGGCAGATTGCTGAACTAAACACGTTTTTCTTGCCAGATTGTATTGGGTCCGCATTCAATGCAAAAGGAGCGATGCAATGCCCTAATTGTCGGAAGATTGAGAAAGGTCGCTGGCTTTATGCAAGCGGACATCGCCCCTCTGCTGATATTGATATGGGTGGTTGGGTGACTAGCGACAACTATGATATCACCTCCGAGCTTGTAAGTGCACATATTTGAGTAAATAAACATTTATGTCATACAAGTACTAACTTACGTTTCTGTTGATTCTGCTTCATGAGCAGTCGTCTTTTTAGTTTGTACTATAGGCACTAGAACAGGTGTTATAGACTTATAGTGCTGCTGGCTTACAATGTTTTGGTAGCTTGTTCTCCCTCTTTTCAGGGAGTAGTTTAACCAGGCAAATTGATCTTTGACCGTAAATTTTCCCTATAATATTTTATTGATATGAGTTACAGTATCATAAATTCATATTCATCAGCAAATGATTTTGAATACGAACCTAACACTATCTTTGTGGCACATGACTCATGTTATTGGACTAATTGTTGGTCAAAGCATGAACTTGAATGGTCAAACTACACGTTATAAAAATTAAAGGAGGGAATACTAGAAGACACATTTTGCAGTCTTAGTACATCATTATTACCTGTCATAATTTAACCTTTCCTATTTCTCATTATCCTGTTGTCTTTATTCACAGCCTTTTGGATTTCAATGGTGCCCCTTTAGTGGATTCACCCAGCTAGCATCTGTGTTTGAGTAAGTACTTCTCCTTACCTTTGATTGGATGGGTTTTGCATCATGTTTTCAATGATTGTGAAGCAAGAATGAGGATGCCCTCTTCCTTAGATGGTACTCCCTACAGTCTTACTTTCGAAAGAGAGTACCTATTTTGCCATAGGAAAATTTTGATGTGGGACACTGAGCTTAGATGGTACTCCCTCCACTCCATTTTATTAGGCGACACAGCAAAAATCATGATTCCATTTTATTAGGCGTGTTGCTTTGATCTCTGTGTGCATTAACTCAGCTGGAGAAGCGTCCAGCTCTGCTGCATGCTAGTGTTTCCTTGAGCGGGGTGTGGGGTAGGCCAGGCTCGCGCATGCATGCATACATGCAGAAGTCGTAGCGCTGCATACATGCTGAAGTCGTAGCGTGGCACCCGACATTAGTCATTGTGTATGTTTTGGTTTTGTGATTTTTTGCCTCTGCCTAATATACCAGATCGGATGGAGTATATGCTGTTTCACACTGTGTCGGGTATCGGTATTAGGGATAACCAAAGCAAGGAAGTTAGCGCCCACGCTGACTTCCCCGGATGGCTCGAGACGTATTAAAAGGTCTCGCCCGACCTCAAGGCCGCGGGCTCCGTCTCGCCTGACCCCTTGGGTACGGGCTCCGTCTGGCCTGACCCCTTGGGTGCGGGCTCCGTCTCGCCCGACCTCGAGGCCGCGGGCTCCGTCTCGCCCGACCCTTTGGGTGCGGGCTCCGTCTCGCCCGACCCCTTGGGTGCGGGCTCCGTCTCGCCCGACCCCTTGGGTGTGGGCTCCGTCTCGCCCGACCTCAAGGCTGCGGGCCCCGTCTCGTCCGACCTCGAGGCTGCGGGCTCCGTCTCATCCGACCCCTTGGGTGCGGGCTCCGTCTCGCCCAAGGTCGCGGGCTCTGTCTCGCCCGACCTCGAGGACGCGGGTTCCGTCTCGTCCGACGGGGACCCATACCGCCGCCAACCACTCCAGGTCCAAGCGTATGGGCCTGGGTCAAAACTTTGACGCTAGGGAAGAGGCTGGCACGCCTCGATGTAACCCGTGGCCATGACGGGCCATACCTGGGGATTCACATCAAGAACAGTGTCAGACGTGCCGGTGCTTTTTTTGTCCAATCCTAGTACGGACGCTGACAGGCGCGTCAGTTCACCATGACGTCCGTCGGTACGGAGTGGAATGCCATGACCGGCAGATGACGCCTGCGCATGGCGCCAGTGACGAACAGGACCGCGACATGGAGCCGTCCCTGTTGACATCTACAAGATCGATGGGACTCGCATGAAGGAAAAGAAGGACCTGGCAACCCTGGAAGCCTTCTTCTCTCTCTCGTTCTTCTCCTTTTCCTCCTCTGTAACCCGCGCTTTCCCTTCGTCTATAAAAGGGGAAGCAGGGCGTCCCACGCTGGGGGGGGGATCTCGACACGGGACGAGATCTGAACACAAGAGCACGACACGAGCACACGGCTGAGGGGCAAGCGAGTTCTCAGCACCCGTTCACTCCTCCCACTAGAGACTTGGGATCCTCTCTCTCTCTCGCCTGTTTGTAACCCCTACTGCAAACTGGACGTAGGGACGTTCCGCCCGAACCAGTATAAACCCTTGTGTCCTCCGAGCACACCATCCGAGCCAGACGCGCAAATACAAATTTACTTGTCGGTGGTCCGAAAACACCGACACACTGTTTTTGCCTATATTGGCCAAGTACCGTTACGAAATCATGATTCTTAACTGTAGCACACCCTAACGATTGTTATACTTATGTATCTGATTTGAGGAGATAGAAGGTGGGGGAGAATTGACATATTCCCAATTGTCTTTATCCTCACGCCAGATAAGATAGTGGCCTCCCTCCTCTCTTTCCTATTTCATCTGCTATTGTGCTGTCGCCTCCTGGAAGTTAAGGTCGAGCCACGTAGTTGCTGCTAAGGTCTATGTACACAGTCCCAGAAGTGCTCCTTTGTTACCTGTTGTGGTGGGGGTGAGTGGTGGCTGCCATGCTGGACATCTCCGGCCACAGTGGCGGAGGCGCAGCGGTGGTGGCATGAGCTACTCTGATGGTGTCGATGCGCGACGCTTGATCTTGACACTAGCCTGCCTGCGCTGCTCTGGTTTTACTCAGTGCTGCTCTTGTCTGCACTTGGGCGAGCGACTGCTCCACGTCGCCGGTGGCTTTACCGATCAAAGCACTGCAAGCCCCCTCCACCTCTTCGCCCTTCCTGAATCTTCCATGGTGAGCTGCATGTGCATAGGGAGGTTGTGGCTGTGCGTGAGGTGCCTCCTACGGGCGCGGAATGGAGGCGAGCAGCGGCATCTGGATCCGGCGCACTGCTGGAAGGGGATGGATGAGCCGCTGGCACCCAGCTTGGACTCGCTGCCGGGGGACGAATGGGATGTGGCAGCACAGACTAGGCTGTGATTCATATTGCTAGAAGGAAGAGGTGGTGGTGGCCCACAGCTGCCAAGCACCAACACAGGAGGAGGGAGGAGGAAGAACTGAAGTGGACCTGAGGGCAAAAAAAGACATTTCTACCCCCTCTTCTCATATTGGAAAAATGATTGTTTAAATGGCTGTGGTGTGAATGAGCAAAGGTCCATACTTTTGTAATGGTACCCGGCCAATTTGGCTGTTTGTGGCTTGAAATGGCAAATCCATGTAAGTCGGATGTTCCACATCAAAATTCGCTTGTCATATGGCATGTCAATGGGTATGTTGGTTTATTGAACTAATTACCTGCTATTTGCTCTTAGTTATCAGAAAACAGCTATGCCCTATGAGAAGCCAAAAATTGCAAGATGAATTCAACATGTCTACCTATGGCTGAAAGATAACCTAGAGACTGTAGATGCTATCATCAATGGTTCATGATGATGATGATGATTATAATATTTAATGCATCAGTTAACCGTATGACATGCCCCTTAGTACCATTTCGAGTTTTCAGTCCACTAGATATCTCTTATGAAGATATGCCATGGTTTGGGCCTTTATTTATTAAAATAAAACTAAACCAACCTAGGAGGACTAGGCGTTTTATATTAAGAAGAAATAGACACCCAATTTTTTCTCAACATGGACTCAAGCTTGGGAGTTGGGTGGTTTGGGCATAATTGCGGTCTTATTCGTAATGATACATATAGGGCTATGCTAAGAGTTCTAATAAATCTGGACCATTGAATTTCCAAAGAGATAAAATGATTAATAAAAAACAGAAAATGAGAAATATCTGGATAATCTGGTTTATCCAGTGCGCGTCTCCTGCGGCCGCACCGTTGTCGGCAGCACTGTCGTTCGTGTTCCTAGGAGGTAGTGATTCATTTTGCAGTATCGTAGAAATTGCCATACACATGCTCACATTTAGTTTTCAACGGGCAGTAGTATAAGTCTGATGTTTACATGTCGTGATATCACCATCTGCTTTCTGAATTGCCATTCCGTTGGTTCATGTATGACAATTAGCTACTAATGCCGGATTACTATGTTTTTGCTAAAAACAGCTCTTGTTTGTTTTATGGTAATACCATATATGGAACCTCAGGTTCTTAAATGAATGTTTCATTTATTCTAGTTCTTAATTTGACCTATGTTTTCTTTTGCAGGGAGCGTGAAGCTGAGCCAACTTGTAAGAATTTTGACCTAAACTTGAACGTGTTAAAGTTCTTTCTTTTTTACTGCATTGATATTTCCCTTTTATGAAGATCACACAACTGGAGATCACTCAAGTGCTGCAAGTAGTTCACTTGTTTGCCCATATCTTGCCCTGCGTGGTTTTCTCCATCCTGTTCATGTGCCTTCTACTTCTAATTCTGGTGCTGAAAGCACTTCATTTCATCGGCATTCAACTGGCTTGGAAGGCCATGCCACTCCTGATTTGAATAATGCTCCGGTTTTCCATGCTACCGAGTCAAGAAATCATGACAGTGAGCACAGACATTTGAGTAATATTCCTGTATCAGGAATTCCTGAATATTCTATGACTCCATTTGGTATAGGACTACCAAGATACGACAGTGGCAGCCAACAGAGATTGAGATCATATGCACATCATCATCCCCTAATCCATAGGTATGCGCAATTCATGAATCTCATTTTAAGTAGGTTTGTCATTTAAATATAAAGTCATGTATTTAAGTATGTTTGTATCATTTAAATATATGGTCTCGTATTTATACTTTCTAAACAACCCCATTTTACGCACAAAATTACATATACTCCACCTCAATTCATGGGTGAAGTTAGGAGAAAACTAAGGGGACATGCTACTTTAGCACAATCTGTATAGAAAATATGTTGTCTAAATAATAATAAAAACAACAATTTTGAACAGTTCAACATAAATGATAGCAATCTATAATGAGAATGAAATAACCATAAAATGTTTCCAAATTGAAGAAACACGATAACAATATTGATTAGTGTACCTAGTGAAGGTGAGAACATTAAAATCATGGACAAAAGATAGTTGCCACAGGCAAAACAAGATCCTCAACAGCCTAAAGAAAAGAGAACATATCATTCAGTTTTCAACTCCCAACAGAAATAGATATATAGACCTTTTATTTTCGTATGTATGCTGTCTCCTAGTCCTATCCATGAAATATACATATTAACCATGGCCTAATTTATACCTTTCTTCATTTCTTTTTCTAACAAAAAAATAAGATTAGATTACTCATTACTAATGCGATTGGCTGATTGCATAACAGTGTTTTCATATACTTTGGACTCACTGTATTTAAGGCAACTTTCAAACCTATCAAACCAATTCCAGACACAAATATCAAGAAATCCCATCTTTAAACCCTAACCCTATGATCTGGTCAAACAACAAGAATCACATGATTGAAACCCAATCTAGAGTCTCTACTTGATGGGAATCAAAACAATTGACAGAATTGGAGCATTAGAAGAAAGATTGGCGAGGTTTTCTGCCTTGTTTTTGATGAGTAACAAGGATGACAGAAAGTGATGACTCCATGGCCAGCTGTGCCGCTGCAGCCAGTGACAGAGACAGCCTTGGGTGCAGCTAGGCGTTCTTCACTGCTCAGGCCATCAGCAACGGGAATTGAGGGGTACAGAGCCACATGGATGGGTGAGGGGGCCATCTTTGTCAGAGGATCCTCTATGGGCAAAGCTAGGCCTATTGGGATAGCATTCATTGTTGGTGTTTCCATTTTGGGCAAGGCTTCTGCCAGGCGGACAATGTTGGCGTGTCTGTTGGCATTTCCATTTTGGACTGTATCCTTGCTGTTTGCTTAACAAACTTTTTGGTGTCACACCCCGTGGACACCAGTGGTGAGGGCTGGGACGTGATGAAGATGAAGATGCTCTTACGATAGATTTCTGGTGGCTGCTGACGACATTTCCACACCCACAAAACGTTGCTTGTCCCCATGACATGACCATGAATTGCATCTCCATGACTGGAGCCCAGAAATTCCAGAATCCCATTGTCTCGCCGTGTATGGCTTGAGTTGCAACTCACATTTGCTTGGGCTGACACCACTGTTTATCCATGACAGAATTGCTTCAAACATTAGATCAGTGTCACACCATGGTCTACCTAGCTTCTTGTTTGCATGACCCACACTTTACTCTGGAAGCACCGAAGCAGCAATATTTCATCCACTTGGTAAAAAATGCTGTATACCTCCTCAGCACTAAAAACCTGGGCCGTAGAACAGAAGACTTGGCCAAGTACTTTGAGTTGCACAAACATTTCGTTTTTTACATCCATGCCAGGTTCTAGGAAGAGGGAAGACTTGTACACTGACTAGACCAAGCTGCAACAAGACAGAACAAGCACTGATATTTTGCAAGTCTTTGGCATCCAGTGCTGTAGCAGACATTTGCTGTTTCATGACTCGGGTCTTCCCTGCCACATCACAGGCCATTTGTTGTAGTAAGTTGTCCTGTGTCTCATTGTTAAATGGCATGCTCTCATGCTACACATCCGCATGAGGTGCTTCATTCAACAGTTCCCTTGCAGCAACCTTTGTTTCCATATGAGCCCTGAACATGTCCAGTTCAGCCTGAGCTGCTGCCTTGGCCTCAAGAGGTCGTTCATCAAACAAATTATCCTCAACATCTATGACAGCATCCAATGGGAAGTAGTTGCTGCTATGACTCATGAGTGAGCACAGCCATGATGACAGGTTTGGCACTTGATTTGTTGTCCTCACCACTCAAAGTGCTCTCCGTAGTGAATTAATTGATGCAACAGTAATCCATCCTTTGGGTCCATGTCAGATGACCTCTGTCATCCCATATGATGACTGATGCATTTTAGCAAGTTCTCAAGAGAAAGCAATACCAGGAATTTCCGGTGACATTGTCATAACATGTTCTATATATGACGCTTCCACTTCCTTGAGAGGCATTTCCTCGAACATTTGGTCTGCATCAATGACCCCAAGAACTCATTGTGGTGACGAGTAATCAACATCATTGAGTTTGGTTTTGGTGACCTGTGCAGTGATCAAATTGATTTCTTCACACCCTACTCACTCTATGTGGTATGTGCTAATGACAACTCTTGATTAAGCCATGCTGCATCGTCGTTACAAAAAGGCATATCATCGAAGAGCTACATAGAAGTCATGAGCAACCTTATCTGTCGTCTTGGATGCTAGATGGAGCGACTGCACTGCCGCCCACTGCACGTCAGGAGCACGATCCTTGGTCACTGAATTGATATGCGTAGTCATCTGTTGATACGTGGTGCCAAGCAGACGTACAGCCCATCCATGCACTCTATGGTCTGATCCAACATGTCCTCTGTTTTCTGCTGTGCCACCACTATCGCCTCCAACATGAGATTGTCTTCCGCCGCCACACACAGCTCTTGAACTCACGTCATGATCCACTGCCACTATGCATGCCGCGTGGATTCTAGTTGAGATCCACCACCGAGATCCCAATGAAATCTACAGCTGCTGCTCACCACCAGAAGCCCAAGATGTGGTCTACCGACACTAGGCACGCTGCGGAGCCCCCACCACACCCAGACCCACACTGAGAAAAGCTAGCTCTGAATACCAACTGTCACACCTGTGGCCATCGGCGGTGCGGACTAGGAAATGAGGCGGTAGATTTCCTTACCGAAGAGGATTGCCGGGACGTGGGAAGATTTGCTGCTGACGAGGTGGAGAGGGCAACACCCTGATTCAATTTCTGATTTGATCCTACTCTGCTCTGGCGTGCCGCACCTATATATAGACCATGCCTACAGGTGTTACACCAGGGGGTTCATGGCTTTGGGCCATGCGGGTGCATGCATCTGCACCCACATGGTATAATTGACTTTTGCCCTGCCTTAAATAGGCGGTGCCTAATAGCTGCTGCTGCCTAAGTTATGCTGAAGTTCAGCTGTAAAGCCCTAAAACTGAAAATTTTGATCTGCTTGATGGTTCCATTGGCTAGTTCAAGCTTATATTGAAATATTGTTTGCTACAAATCTTTGCCTGATTTTCTTTCGCTTTGTTAAATCACAAATTCCCCTATCTCTTATACGATGTTTAAATACTGCAGGCCAACACCTCGCAGTGGAAGCAATTTGGTGGCACCATTAGGGTCAGTTCCAGCTGTCGTGGCAGAGACTAGAGGCCATGGTCATGGTGCAAGAGGCCATATGTATCAACAGTCTATGCACTCATCTGTGCAGGGCAGCCCGTTCCCTCCTAGCACTAGAAGGGTTAGGCCCAGAGCCTTGACAATTACATCTTTCATTGCAGCGACTTCATCAGGTGAGATTGGAGGCCCCCATGGATTTCCCGCTCCTGGAGCTGTGAACAGGAGCGTTTCTGATTCTGAGGGCATCTCTAGACCCATTGACCGACCATATACATGGGGCTGGGAGGGCTTTGCTCCGTTCCCTTGGATCCCTGCTGAAGGCGAGTCTCACTGGTGGGGCACCTTCAATCCTATGCAGAACCATGCGCATGGAAGTTTTACCAGAAGGCCTGCTGGGGAGCGGATGCCGCATAGCCACCCAGAGAACGGCTATCAGCCTGTGCCCCCTTCACAGAGGATGCCACCGTTCTTGTGATTAGACAAGGCTGTTTCTCCAATTGTTGTGTATAAAAATTATTTGATTCGAGACTTGAGCGAGAACAATGAGCAAAGATCGCGACTGCACTGCAGCATTGAAACTGGTCGGTTAAGGGACCTGTATGATGTTTATGCCGCTGGTATTTTAGCGTTTTCGGTCCAGCAGCACTCAGGTTTCGTTGAGCGCTGTAGTTTGTCCTAACTGATATGGTGTTGCATTGAGAAGGACTATTTGGAAACATGAGCTAAACTGCATCTCTGGTCCCTGGGATTCAAAAGCACCGAGTGCAGCTATGAAATTTGTTCGTCACAATCGTCTATTTCTGAATGATCTGTGGGCTGTGGCCTATGGTTGTTTCATGATCACTCATTTCCTCTGCCAGCACTGTAGCGGCGCTATTGCTTTTTTATGTTCACTAGTTGACAAACATGCAGTTACCGTGAATTATGTGGTAATGTGGTAATATCCAAAAATGTCAACGCGCAAGGCAACCCCGCTTCTGTTGGTTTCATCTGCTGCTCGAAGGATGAGTTTTTGCTTTTGTATTGATTTGCGGCGGCAGGGAGCATGCAAATTTGCTGGAACAGTTGAGATTTAGAAACACAATGCTGGAGACATCTGCAGCGTTTACCATTTTTTTTGGTTACCGAGGTTGTGTTTAAACGGTTTCGGATGCTTTTCATGATGCACCAGCATGCGACTGTGATGATCATTCATCTTCCTTTCGTAGCATTTGTGCCTTGCGAGTTATCAATGGGTGTTCTAACCGATAAATGTAGGGCGTGTTCGGCTGGCTGGCTGGCTGGTTGCCGGCTGGCCAGCCACCTCACAGAATCATTGTTCACGTCATGCCAAAACAGTATTTTTCTCTCACAACAATTAGCAGGTCCAACAACAGTAGTTGTCACAAGAAGTAAATTCCGCACACATGGTTATTTCCATGCTAATTTGACCAGCAGGTCCCACGTCATAGACACAACGGATGTTATTTTGTAAATATCACACATTTGGATGGTTTTTTTGGCAATCGCATCAGCAACCTAAACGGTACGGAGGCAGCATTGCCAAATTACACAGCCAGCGATTTGTTTGAAAAACAAAAAACATAGCTAGGCCTCAAGCTAAAACACCCTAAGGGTTTGTTTGGAAATAAATTGGGTGGGCTAGGGGCGCACCGACATCTACGTGCGCTCCCCTCCCTGATGGACGTCACGTGGAGCCCAACAGCATCACACGCGCCGCATTTGGAGTTAATTGGAGTTAACTGCGGTCCTCGCTCCCCTCCCCGATGGACCGGCAAACCGACGCGAGGACCACGGCTCCAACTCTAGATGCGGCGCGTGCGATGCCGTCGGCCTCCACGTGACATCCATCGGGGAGGGGAGCGCATGCAGGCGTCGGTGCACGCCTTGCCCACCCAATTTATTTCCCGACAAATTTTTTTGTTCTAGCGTTTTTTCTATGAAATTGAATTTATTCATGTGCTCTGGCCATGGCCAGCTTCCGCTTCTGGTTTTGTTCAGAAAGCTGCCACATATGCCAAGAACATTTGTGGACTATTGATGAGCAGTTAAATATACCAACTATTGAAGCATTTATACAGGCGGGTGGTGAGGCATTTGTATGAGCGTTTTATTATTATTTTTGAGGTTAGGCAAATAAACAATATCTAAATGTCAACGCAAACATTATTACTAACATAAATAGTTGTGGTATTTAGTGATTAGATTAACTAGAGCATCCAAATGCCATCTAAGCCTCTATACTTAGCTAGGGCCGTCCCAGGACATGCGCGAGAAGGTACGGTATAGGACCCCCCCATGCAAGCACCCCCACCCACAATTTAGGTACACAATGGAACAAGTCAACCACCTCTGCCACTATGAAAGATAATGATAAGTCCTAAATTTGTTTTAAATTATCAAAGTCTCTATAAAATATAATATAAAGTAACCCATTAATTTGTATTTAATAACCCACATATGCTATTATAAAAAGTAAACTAAAAGATCTCTCAAAAAAAGATCTCTCTATACTTTATTAATCGTGATAAAATATACCAATGAAACTGATAATCCATTTTTGAATATATTAAAACTCTATCATAATGAATTTTGTAAGTTGTTGCTTTACATAAGTTAATGTTTTCAACAAAATATTTCGGCATATTAATGTTGGCAGTTTAATTTTAAGCACTCCACCGTTTCTCTAAAAAATAACAATACTACTACAAGATAGTTTTTTTTTTGATAGAGGAAACTCAACATTTTCGACGTCGTGGTGCAAACTGAACTGACGGTTTATGTCATGCAATAACTAAGACCAGGGTAGGACCAAGAGTCTATTTTAATAAAATATAAGAAAATTTAAATAAAAGATATAATAAACACTGGAGATTGAAGTTAAAACTTGGATAAAAAATTACAACAATTAATAGGATCAAAAGTCAAGAGTAAAAACTATAGATTCATGATGTAACAAAATGGATGCAACAAGAACTAATGTAAGTTAAACTAAGGTTCCGAGTAAATACATATTAAAATCTCACATAAGTGCAGTGTAAAGGCTGAAAACACAAATAGAGTAAATTGATAATCTATAACAACTTGATAGAGTATGAGTATCTACGTAGGTATTGTGTAGGAAATGAAGAGAGTTAAATGACATGGTAAAAAAAACCAGCTACGCAGTCGATGCAGCTCCTCTCCTTGCCCGCTGCTGCAACTCGACCACCATCTCCGCCACCGCCTGCTTGGCCATTGTCCGCCACCACCCGCCTAGTCACAGTCGCCGTGCTCTATGCCTGGCCACCATCTTCACCGCCGCCAGATGTCCTCACAGGTTGATTCAACACATACACACATAGAGTGAGTGAGAGAGAGAGAGAGAGAGCAAAATCACATATCGATTAGAGAGATTAAAGCTAAATCATTGATTCAAGAAAGAGAGTGAAAGGATAGATCCATTGAAGAGTGAGGGTGGATATAGATCTTGAGACCTCCCCGACCCTTGCAGCCCCGCTGCCCATGCCACCAGCGCGCTGCCCCTGTGCACCCCCTCGCCCCATGCGCTACGCCGAGTAGGAGGGGGAGAGGATAAGGCTAGGGAAAGAGAGGTGTCGAGAGAGGGAGAGAGTAGACCTAACTTCTCACTGAGTTAATCGAAGTTAATTTTATTTTCGGATCCAGAAACTAGGAGTACTGCCGGTTGGCAAAACAACCTGGTAGTGATACCTATCACTGCCGAGTTATTTTACCAACCGGTAGTGATAAATATCTCGGTTGGTTTTAAAATACGACAGTGATATGCTTTTTACTTACGAACCGACAATAATAGTTTGGCAATGGTTGCTTAGCTTGTTCTGTAGTA
Source organism: Miscanthus lutarioriparius (assembly GCA_904845875.1). NCBI lineage: Eukaryota > Viridiplantae > Streptophyta > Magnoliopsida > Poales > Poaceae > Miscanthus > Miscanthus lutarioriparius. Next base: position 91,667,425 of record CAJGYO010000007.1, read on the forward strand.
GTGGTCGAAAAGAACGTATGTAAATAAGGATGCACATGCAAAGTACTGTGCCCCGACACGGTAAGAGTCTTCAACTTTTATTTACACCAACAAAAATCTGTTGAGTTATAAGGTTAATTAACTACCTGCTGAGGAGTGTGGACATGACCGAAGAAGATGAAAGAACTTGGCCTCGGAGTAGTTTCTTTATTGAGACTATCCTTAGTGGGGGTGTGGGGTGGGGTGGGGTGTGTGTGTGTGAATTTAGAACAACTATAACAACTTATACAGGGAGTCAAGCCACCAGGTTCGAGGTGGTTGGTTGACATCATTTCTAATTATAACAACCTACTTCATTATTCCCAAAAAATAGGCTATTTTTTTAATCCACAACGAAACATGAGCATTCAACTACTGGTGATAGTACATGCAGCACTGATAGATGGGAGTACATATATGTTGCCCGGACCAGTTGTTCATGCAAAGAGTAAGCTTAAATAGGGAAGTCCTTCAGCAGAGGTCCGTGATTTAGCTAAACACACCTTTTTACATGATGTGGCTGGGGATAACAAACTTGTAACACCCTAAAATTTGCTACTTTGGAAATGAAGTTACATTGATTTAATTTTGAATTTTTGTGCTCATGAAATATAAGAAAAAGAATATTTTTCATTATATTAAAATTCATCATAAGGAGTAGCAACATGGTTGTGCATACATGTCAGTGCATTTGATTTATTTGGTTGAGTGGTTTGAATCAAGATTCAAAATAGTTTGAATTGCTTTTGGAAATAAATTTAAAAATGGCTTTGAAGTAAAAGAAAAGAAAGATAAAAGATAATTGGAAAATAAAAGAGTTTTAAAAATTGCAAAGTTTATTTTTGAAAACCTACCAAAAGTTCTCATCTTGAAAAGTATATTTGAAACTATATTTGAATTTGAATTGAATTTAGTTTTGAAAACAAAATAGAAAAAGGTTTTGGAAAATGGAAAACCCTCCTCGCTTCCCTTCTAACCCGAGTGGCCCAACACTCCCTTTCCCTCGGCCTAGCCAGCCTAGCTCGGCCTCCCCCTTTCCCCTGGCCTGCTCTGCCCTCCTCTCTCGCGGCCCACATCACCAGGCCGGCCCAGTTCCACCCCGTTGGTCGCGGCAGTGCGCCCGCGCCCCTTTCTCTCTCTCTCTCTCTCTCTCTACGACTGACAGCCTGGGCCTGCTTGTCATGGTTCATCCCCTACCTCTTGTCGTCCCCGCCCGGGACTCTAACCCGATGCCAACTCCGCCTCCGCTACGAACCCACCGCTTTGGCATGCGCCCTATGCAACTTGGCCCCATAAAAAGCAACCTTGAGCCGCACCGCACCCCTATCCCAAACCCTAGCATGCCTTGCCACCCTCGTTTAGCGCCAGCGCCGCCGCTTGGATCTCGCTGAGAAGAAAGCCGATGCCGCCATGCTCGTCTCGTCGTTTCGCCGCTTCGCCGTCCTCCAACGCTGTTTTAAGGAGTTTGGGATCTGGTAAGAAGGCCCAGGTGTCCGAGTTCGCCCTTTCTGGCTCTTTACTGGCTTTACGCCATCGCTAGTGCTTCGCCGGACCTCCCGAACCGCCAATTTGAGCACCGCGCCGTCTCTGTGCCCGTGCGGCTCTCACCGAACTCTAGATAGAGTTCACTTGCGCCTCTGCTCCCTTCCCGTGTCCTCCTATTGGCCAATGATGGACGGAATTGCTGTTTGGCGAGATTTCGGCGAGGCCGAGCTCACCCCGGCTGTGGCCCCGCCGTTCCCAGCCCCGCTTCGACGACCAACCCAGCGTCAGCTCACCCCTATCGTCCACTTCAAAACCAACGGCCGAGATTAGATCCCAATTAAATCGATACCCTTCGGTCCATGATGTGCTGTGGACTTGGTGCACGAGCCGACCACATTCCACCTCAGCTGATCCATAGTAGGCCACCCAACCACAAGCCACCACATGGCGCTACCTCAGCGTTGGCATAGTTAGCCTGGTAGATTTTCAAAAGAGCCCCTCTACTTATTCGAAATCAATCCGCCATCCACCTGTGTTCAAAAGTATTTAAAAGAAGGTCCTTTTCTTCTGTTTTCACCCCTATCCTTTTCAAAAATAGTACCCATAGTCCCTGACCCAGATTTAAAATCCTGTTTTGTTTATTTTAATTCAAAATTTAGATCCGTGTATTTACAACAATGCCACTGCCTTGTTTTAGCTATAAAATCTCCGTTTTAACTCCGATTCGATCCATTTGAGTTGTGCTAGATTCATAGAGAAGTAATCTACATGTTAATGCTACTATTAATCATGGTTTCAACTTTTAAATTTCATGGTTTAATATCTAGATTTAAACTATTAATTTTCTACATAAAATCTGGTTTAATTCGTAACTTTCATGTTTTAGATCCGATTTTCATGATTCTTGCGTCTGAGTGTTCATAGCGAGACGTAGATTCATTTTAAAACATTTTCATTGATTGGTGTACTATTATAATATAGTTTTGTTTGTATGCATGTCTGATCGGATGCTTGTGTGGTGCTATATGATCTTGTCCAATCGGTGAGCTTTACGTGGTGATCAAGAAGCAGTTCTTTGGAGGCTATGAATCAATAGAAGAAGGATCAGAGTTTTAAGGTAAGTATAGCATGGGATCTTTCTTATTGTCCTATACACTTTTACTCATTTAATTCATGCTGCACGTGTCTACCTTGACTACCGCTAAGGATATCCTAGTCTTTTGTACTTGTACCTTGTCACCTATGGGGTATTGCATTGGGTAGTATGATGCTAGTGCTCAATTACAACCATAATCTTGTAACTTGACTAATGATATATGCAATAAACATTAAAAGATACTTTTTAGCAACATGGAACAAGGTGGCTAGAGCATTGGGCTGTTTTTATGGTGCTCTAGATTCCTCTCCCTAATGACTTATCTGTAAGTGATCCTCTAGGACTTAGAGTACAACTGTGAGGGCTATATGTCTCTGGCTTTAGCTCAGTACAAGGACCTTTTCTAGCTTGTTAGAGGTTACCTTTATGGCGCAAGAGGGGTGTGTTTCGGGTTGGATGTAGTGCGGCCTCTATCCATCAGTGTATAGGTTGCGCGTTATTGTGCCTGTCGGAAGGGGAGCCCTACATTCGAAGGGCATAGAAACCTAACGGCCCTAACTTGTTAGATGAACCTTTGAAAGGCTTCATAGTGATCCCTGCCGACCTTCCTAGAGAGTGGGTCAAGAGGCTGACCATCTCGGGCGAAAGGGTAAATCACGACTCACAGTGAAAGTGTACAACCTCTGTAGAGTGTAAAACTGGTATATCAGCCGTGTTCACGATCACGAGCGACCTTGGAACCCTTACGGAATAGATGATGGGCACTGATGATACTGATGATGAAGATGCTCACTAATGATTACTGTTTATGCTATTTATTATTCATGTTTACCTGATCATGTGTTTATATGGGCTTGTGGATAAACTTGTTGCCACCCAATTGCTAAAAGATGGCTCATTAAAAGCTAATCGTAGTTAAACCAGTGTCAACCTTTTGAGCCTCATGAACCCTATGTTATATTTGTTGAGTACGACATGTACTTATGCTTGCTTTATTTTTTCAATTATTTGGATAAAAATCCCGGATGGGTACTAGATTGCTAGAGTTTGGAGGAATTAGGCTTGTGATCAACCAGTCAGTTGTTCCTGTGGAATTGGAGTCTTCACCCAAAGATTGGAGTTATTTTTCCGCTGTTTGCTGTCTAAGGTTATATTCTTTATACTAAGTACGTTATATATTAAGCATTGTCTTTCGATGTTACCCTTATTTGTAGCTATATGTGAGATTTGACTTTCTAGGCTCATATATGGTGTGTATCTGGTTTTGTTCCTAAAATCGGGTACTACAAAGTGGTATTTTATAGCTCTATCAGAGACCAACAAAAATAATTTTTTGACTCAGTGTCTAGAAAACTTTTGTGCGGGGGCTGATTTTGTTTGGCATTGGCGATGTCCTCGGGATATGTCCGGGGGATGCTAATGGGAATAAATCAATGTTGTTTTGAAATAGAGAACATAGAGGATGGTGATTATCATATCAAGGTTCTCATCAAAAATAAAGTAGATGGTTTTCAATGGACTCTATTGTCTGTGTATGGTGCAGCATAAGAAGTGCATAGAGAACACTTTCTATCAGAGTTAGTACGAGCTTGTACTAGCTGTGGGAATCTACCTTTCTTAGTAGGGGGAGATTTCAATATCATTAGGAATCCTTCGGAAAAAAACAATTCAAGATATAATAATAAGTGGCCTCTTTTGTTTAATGCTATTATTGAAACGTTAAATTTAAGAGAGCTGGAGTTAATAGGTAGGAAATATACGTGGGCAAACTATGCAGAGGTTCCAACATATGAAAAGTTGGACTGTATCTTAGTAACAATAGATTGGGAACAAAAAATTCCTTTAGCTTCTGTCTAGGTACTTACCCGAGAGATCTCAGATCGTACACCTCTTTACTAGATAGTGGTGAGCCATCTCACAGAGGCAATGTTTTGAATTTTAAGTTCGAGATAGGGTGGCTAACAAGAGATGGTTTCTTTGGGTTGGTCAAAGAGGTTTGGGAATATGAGAATAGGGGTCGGTCACCCATGGAGAAATGGCAAAACAAAATTAGAAGGTTACGACGTTTCCTTAGAGGTTGGGCTAGGAATTTGTCTTCACAAAATAAGAAACACAAATCTAACCTCTTGACTAAGATAGATGATCTGGACAGAAAGGCAGAGACAATTGTGTTGTCACCTCAAGAGATGGAACTTAGACATCATCTCAAAGGGCAATTAACTAAGTTGCTGAGAGAGGAGGAGATCTATTGGCTCCAACGATCAAAAGCAACAAAGTCATTGCAAGGGGATGCTAATACTAAGTATTTCCATCTAGTGGCAAATGGGAGACATAGAAAAACAAAAATTGTCCAGCTAGAACAAGAAGGAACGATTGTTGGGGATGGGAATTTGAAAAATTATATAACTGAGTACTATAAAGGACTGTTTGGACCTCATACACCGAATTCATTCTCAATGGACGAGACTTTGAGGCATGACATACCTCAAGTGTCGGAGGACAAGAATGAGGGTTTGACGGCTCCATTCAGCTAGGAGAAGGTTAAATTGGCAGTTTTTGATATGGAATATAACAAAGCACCTGGTCCGGATGGTTTTCCCGTAGAATTTTACCAATTCTTTTGGGAGGTTGTGAAACCGGATTTGATGAACCTTTTTCATGAATTCCATGCTGGGAGACTGCTTATCCATAGCCTAAATTTTAGGGTAATTTCATTACTACCAAAGATTGCTGATGCGGCCCGGATACAACAGTACATGCCAATTGAAAGGTCCTAATGGCTAGAGGGGGGGGGGTGAATAGCCTAATAAAATTCTACAACAACACTTAACAAAATGTGTTAGACAATTTTGCGGCGAAGCGAGTGTTGCGCTAGCCTACTAAAATACAAGCCACCTACCTCAATTCTATTTTGAAAAGTGTATGTCCACACAATATCTATGACACTTAGCTAAATTAGTGTGCTCTCAAAGACTAACTAAAGAGCAACACTAATCAAACAAACAAGCTCTCACAACTAGCTACACTAAAGAGCTTGATAAATAGTTTGCGGTAATGTAAGAGTGAGCAAGAGAGTTATACCGCCGTGTAGTGGTAGGAACCAATCAATCACAATAATGAATACCAATGTAGACCAATCACCTCGGAGTCAAATGATGAACACAATGATTTTTACCGAGGTTCACTTGCTTACCGGCAAGCTAGTCCTCGTTGTGGCGATTCACTCACTTGGAGGTTTACGCGCTGATTGGCATCACTCGCCAAACCCTCAATAGGGTGCCGCACAACCAACACAAGATGAGGATCACACAAGCCACAAGCAATTTACTAGAGTACCTTTTGACGCTCCGCCGGGGAAAGGTCAAGAACCCCTCACAATCACCACGATCGGAGTCGGAGACAATCACCTCCTCCACTCAACGATCCTTGCTGCTCCAAGCCGTCTAGGTGGCGGCAACCACCAAGAGTAACAAGCGAAATCCGCAGCGAAACACAATCACCAAGTGCCTCTAGATGCAACCACTCAAGCAATGCACTTGGATTCTCTCCCAATCTCACAAAGATGTTTAATCTATGATGGAAATGAGTGGGAGAACTTTGGCTAGGCTCACAAGGTTGCTATGTCAATGAAAAATGTGCAAGAGTATGAGCCACAGTCGGCCATGGGGCTTAAATAGAGCCCCAATCAAATAGAGCCGTTATACCCCTTCACTGGGCAAAACGCGCTCTGACCGGACGCTCCGGTCATACTGACCGGACGCTGGCCCTCAGCGTCCGGTCGCCCGATGGATGCCATGCGTCACCAGCTTCAAACGCTGTTCGTCAGATTTTAACGGCTGTGAAGCTGACCGGACGCTGAAGCCCCAGCGTCCGGTCGTTTCCAGTAAGCTCCTCGAGGCATGTTTTTTCGACCGGACGCGTCCAGTCCACCTTGACCGGACGCAGCCAGCGTCCGGTGCTCAACCCTAGCCACTGTGCCGTCTGACAGCTCGACCGGACGCAGCCTTTCAGCGTCCGGTCGCTGAGTGACCCAGCGTCCGGTCAGTAGACCGACGTCAGCATCATTTCGATCAACTCCATTTCAACTCTTACTTCTTCACCCTTGCTCAAGTGTGCCAACCACCAAGAATTTTGCATCCGGCGCAATAGAAAATAGACATTTCATTTTCCCGAAAGCGCCTTGTGCACATGTGGTAGCATATTTACACAAATATTATCAAGGGTGTTAGCACTCCACTAGATCCTAAATGCATATGTAATGAGTTAGAGCATCTAGTTGCACTTTGATAACCGCATTCCGATACGAGTTTCACCCCTCTTAATAGTACGGCTATCAAACCTAAATGTGATCACACTCTCTAAGTGTCTTGATCACTAAAATAAAATAGCTCCTACAAGTTATACCTTTGCCTTGAGCTTTTTGTTTTTCTCTTTCTTCTCTTCAAGTTTAAGCCCTTGATCATCTCCATGCTATCACCATTGTCATGTTATGATCTTCATTTGCTTCTCTACTTGAAGTGTGCTACCTATCTCATGATCACTTGATGAACTAGGTTAGCATTTAGGGTTTCATCAATTTACCAAAACCAAACTAGAGCTTTCACCAATATGCTTATTAAATGTGAGCTTTAAGATTTTTACGAAAGTGCTAAATAATATGATTTTGAAAGTGGCGGATAAGATGATAGGACTGTCGCAGACGGCCTTTATCCCAGGTCGTTAATCATGGAAGGAGTTGTGATGTTGCATGAAACGATTCATGAGTTGCATAGGAAAAAACAAGATGGTGTGATATTAAAAACTAGATTTCGAAAAAGCCTATGATAAATTAAAATGGCCGTTTATACAACAGGTCCTCAGAATGAAAGGATTCTCACCAACTTGGTGCGAATGGATTTCAAAAGTCATGTCTGGAGGGAGTGTTGCAGTAAAGGTCAATGATAATGTAGGCCACTATTTCCAAACCAGGAAAGGAGTGCGGCGGGGGGATCCGTTATCTCCAATTCTGTTTAATATAGTGGTTGACATGCTGGCTATCTTTATTTCATGAGCTAAAGAAAGTGAACAAATTCAAGGGGTTGTTTCACATTTGGTAGATGAGGGACTTTCAATCCTTCAGTATGCAGATGGCACTGTCATCTTTATGGACAATGATCTAGAGAACGCAAAAACATGAAGCTTTTACTTTGTGTTTTTGAACAGCTATCATGACTCAAGATAACTTCCATAAGAGTGAATTGTTTTGTTATGGAACAACCAAAGCTAATCAAAATGAATATGTATAAATTTTTTGGTGTGATTTGGGGTAATTTCCATTTAGATATCTGGGAATCCCTATGCATCATAGAAAGCTCTTGAATAAAGACTGGAAGCATGTTGAAGAACATTTTCAAAAGAGGTTGAATTGTTGGAGAAGCAAAATGTTATCGGTAGGAGGAAGGCTTGTTCTGATTAACGTTTGAGTAGTCTCCCCATGTTCATGCTTTCCTTTTTTGAAGTAACTAGAGGGGTTCTAAAGAAGTTGGACTATTTTAGGTCATGATTTTTTGGCAGAACGACGAACATAAGAAAAAATATAGATTGATTAAGTGAGAGGTAGTTTGTACGCCGAAAGATCAAAGGGGTTGGGAGTCCTAAACTTAGATGTACATAACAGGTGTTTCCTAAGCAAATGGCTTTTTAGGTTGCTGTATGGAGATGGGATTTGGCAACAATTGCTTAGGAACAAGTATTTAAGAAACAAAACTTTGACACAGGTTCAATACATGCCTGGGGACTTCTAGTTTTGGGCTGACCTTATGAAGGTCGAGGAGGAGTTTCTATCGTTGGGCAAGTTTGATCTAGGCGACGGGTCTCAAATGCGATTTTGGGAGGACTCGTGGATAAGACCGCGTTCTTTAAAATCTCTCTTTTCTGCATTATATAATATTGTTAGGAAGAAAAGCACATATGTAAGAATGGTGTTGTCTACTATACCGTTAAATGTGGCTTTCAGGAGATCTCTAGTAGGTGTTAATTTACAAGCATGGCACGAGGTGGTCGCCATAGTTGTAGATGTAAGTTAACAAACCAGAGGGATCGTTTCGTGCGGGGGCTACATCAGAATGGATTGTTTTCAATCAAATCCATGTACAGAGCCGTTTTAGGAGTTGAAGCTATACCTTATAACACTTTAATATGAAATCTGAAACTGCCTCTCAAAATCAAAGTATTTTTGTGGTATTTGTATAAGGGAGTAATCTTAACAAAGGACAATTTAGTAAGGCGGCAGTGGCAAGGAGATAGAAAGTGTTGTTTCTGCTCTTCTAACGAGTCTATACAACATCTATTCTTTGACTGTCATTTTGCTAAATTCATCTGGTGAATTGTTCATGTTTCCTTTAATTTAATATCTCCAACTAGCGTTCACAATTTGTTTACTGGCTGTTTAGACGGGATTAATAGGAAACTGAAATCTAAGATTCTTTTGGGTGCAAGTGCAATTTGTTGGGCGATATGGTTAACCCTGAATAATATAATTTTTGGCAAGGCCGCAACACCATCTTATTTGTAGGTTATCTTTAGGAGGACCTACTGAACCAGGTCCTGGTCCATACTACAGAAGGAGGAGGATCGCCAAATGATAACGATAGGATGCAGAAATATTGAGACAACCGTGATGGAAGTATTTGCAGATATGGTTGGAGATTTAGTAATAGAATTGCTCTCTTGATGTCGAGTTTGAAAACTTCTCAAAACTTTGTGTTTGAGATTGAGCAACAACTATATGTATTGATCGATACAGAAGCTGAGATATTAATATATTCCTTTTTCTAAAAAGAGACGTCCTTCAGCAGCAGGGAGGCAACAGTCTCCTTGAGGGTGTCACCATAGGTGAAGGCATCCCTGCCATGAAGGTAGAGCATCTCGTTCATCCTTGCCATGTTCACCACTACCTGAGCCGCTGGTAGTATTCCGCGGTCCAACTCCATATATGCCTGTGGCATCACTGAATTTGTCAAACACATCTGTATATTATGCATATAAATTCATTAGAAGGTCATATAGCTTCTCGTCAAAAATACTTGATGCTTTTGAGGTTTCATCATATTCTTTAAGATGATGTAACTTTGATAATTTATATAAAGTACAATCTTATCTTACTATTACTAATTAGAGGCCACAATGAAGGCACCATGTTAATTCTCACCTGACACGCTAGGAAAAATAAGATAAATCCTAGAAATTCTCACAATAATCAGAAACATCTGGCCTTTGATTTGGCATACTATAATCATCATCACCGATAATAGCCAATAGACCTATTGTGTAGTTTATTAAAAAAATTACCGACCACTGCCATTGTGAAAAATACATAAAGTAACCGCCTAATTTTACATCTAAATTATCCACATCTACCATTACAAACGATAATTCAAAATAACCTCCTATATTTGTATATAAAAGTATCCACATCTACCTATATGAAAAATAATTCAAAATAACCCCCTAAATTTGCAGCTAAATTATCCATCTTGGCCATTATGAAACATAATTTAAAATAACCCCTAACAATGCATCTAAATTACAAGCTTTGTCATTATGAAAGATAATTTAAAATAATCCTCTGACTATGTATTTAAATTACCCACATCTACCTTATGAAAGATGATTTAAAATACCTTCTATTGATTTTATAAATTATCCACCTTTATCACTATGAAAGATAATGCAAAGTAATATTCTAAGTTTGCATTTAACCTATCTATATATGTCGATGCGAAAGATAATATAATATATTACCTTTATTTTTGTATGTACCATAGCCATTATAAAAAATAAACAAAAAAATCTCTGCAATGTACACATAAAATAGAAGAATACTAGAAATTCAAACTAGAGGTTACCACTGGAGCCTGCATGTTAATTTTCACAAGACTTGATAGCCAAACAAAAGATAGATCCTAGAAATTATTATAAAAATCATAAACATCTTACCATCAATTGGGTATAACCTAATCACGGTTGATAATAATAATAGCTATTACATCTATTGTATTTTCTAAATAATTCCATACTTCTGCTATTGTATCGAACAATATAAACAAACTCATGACTCGAATTTATATTACGCACATATGTCATCAAGAAACATGATCTACAGTAGACCTAAATTTGCATTTAATTACCGACGTCCTCTTATTATGATCGATAACTTACATAACTCAATTTTCATCTCATTGTTAGAAAAAACAAATACTCCATCAAATCTACATCTAAATTATTAACATCTTCAATTGCAAAAAATGTTTAGATAACAAATAGAGCATATATATGTTCCTACATACCCCACCTCCACCAATATTTGTATAGTAAGATTTGGTTAAAGTAAATATATACCTCATGCCAACATGCATGAGTGAGCAATAAGATACATATGTTATGTTTCATCACATAAAAAATATTTTCTTAACAATTCATATGCTAATGACATTAATAAATAATTTAAAACCATGCATATTAGTAACCATAATATATAATGTATATAGATTGTTACTTTAGATATATTTATGTATTTTAACTAAAACACATGACATGTCTATATTGATAGTATAATCATAACTGCAGATATAATTCCCTGATAGAAAAATTCAGTCATCTTGAGAAGTGTGGGAGACCACTGGTGGCTATATTTTTTTGGCCCTTTAAGAATACTTTAGAGTAAAAAGTCGATCATTATAAGGTTTAAGTACTAAAATTGTCTTGATGTTTGCACTGCTACCCCTATCCAAGATTTCACTTCATGCTCTATGACTTATCTTAAGCAACATTGTGCATGTTTTTCAAATAATGGCTTATGGTATTGTAGTACTTAAGAATATACTCTATGACCTCAAATCCTTATTTTAAAAAAGTGCAAAAATGAGAGTTAATGAAAGATACAATAAGAACAAGAGTTCCAACGTAACTTGAGGAGAGAAAAAAATCCGTAGCAATCGATAAGAATAAAATTAAAAAAAATCAAAATTTAGATTCATGACTTCATAAAATACATGATGCAACAAGAGCCACCATAATTAAAGGTAAGGTTTCAGAGTAATTGCATATTTAAGATATATAGAGGTTCTATGTAAAGAGAAAATGTGAATATAGATAAAATAATATAGATTAGTTCGTTGAAAAAATAGTAATTAATAAGTTTATGATAACTAGATATAGACTACAGAGGATCTATTACGTCTGTTACATTAGAAAATAAACAAAGAGAAAACATATAATTTAATATAAGTAATTCTTTATTAGTCAGATGTACTCCCTCCATTTCAAATTATAAGACGTTGTAAATTTTCTAAATGCATAGCTCTTACTATACACTTAGATATACTGTCTAGATACATATATAGTAACAAAAATATCTAGAAAAACCAACACATCTTATAATTTGAAAGGAATGGATTATTAAATAGTACCTAATACTTATATCTCCTAGAATTTTAGCCTGTGCGAGAGCATGGATTGATGGACTAGTTATAATAAATTCAAAAAGTTTCATGAGAATTACCAAGGTACATTCAAGACAAATGTCAAAGTATGATTTTTTATGTTTCTGAATTAAACTTTTGAGAAGGTATTGCCTGTCAAAGTTTTAAAAGTTTTACTTAGATTTTGGCTAGTAAAATCATCAAGTTGGGAGATGCATGTCAAATCTAGTTGCACGTATATTTTAAAAGTGAACTCAACAAGTTTAGCATACGCTAGAATCCCTAGTTTTGATTACTTACATATATATGGTACCAAACAAAAACATGAAATATGTCAACTGGCGAGTTAGCAATACCTGTTGATACCCAGAAGCCTGTCTAAGGATACAAAACCTGAGCGCAACAACATGCAGATCGCTGGAGCCGTCAAAATAATCCTGCTCTTCACTGTGGATACGGCTTAAAGCCATGTCAATCTCCTCATGGAAATGGTTGTCTATGCCAAGGCGTTCAAGCGTGTCCACCAGATTCAGCATGTCAGCTATGCTCATGTCTTTGCCGGTCACAAACATCCGGCGCACTTGCCCCTTGAGCTCATCTGCCCTCTCTCTCATCCACTCTTCAGACCTCTGCTTTTGTACTCACACACATATATGTATTATAAACAATCGATGATCTAACTTTAATATTTTGATATATATGCTATCAAATAAACACAATATTATATGAATGCCAATAATAATAATAGTATATCCTTGTTTGAAATATCATTTTGCACCCAACGTACGTACTGAATCAAATTTCAGTGATAATTGCCGACTTTAAGTACTAAAGACTTACTTAATATACATTATAAAAAACAATTTAAAGAGACAATGGGTTTTATTTACAGAGGGAGTTGTTGTAGGCTCAATTGTCACTCCTCGTCACTGAAAATGTTGATTTTTAGATGCGATTCTCTTAGGAAGGCTGCCTCTAAAAAGTTAGGTCATTTCGGACGCAACATTCTTTAGGGTTATGGGTCGACTATGAAAATTCATGCCCGCCAGCCTCCACCCCACACTACAACTTGTTTAGTTACTGCACCGGACCACGCCATGAGAGAGAGAGGAGGGACGGGACTACCGGAGAGACGCTGGATCTATCACACCATGTGTGTGTGTGTGTGAGACATATATATATATATATATATACACACACACACACACACACACACACACACACACACCTGCGATGGAGGAGGGGTGTAAGTCACAAAGAAGTCACCCCACACGCAGGCGGGTACGTCAGCGCCAGCAGCGGCCTCGGCAACCATAGTATCCCCGGTCTCCTTGTTAACGACGACAGCAGCCTGCGACTGGCTCGATTGCACGGCCGGCCGCAGCAGACGGAGGCTCCGATGGCTCCGCCGCAGGAGGACCGGATTACCGGAAGGGCCGGGGACGACCCCGGCACACGAGCGGTGCTGGAGGTGGAGGGTTGCGGGTGCAGGAGGTGGCCAATCGGACGGCAGAGGAAACCGGCATGAGGACGTTAATGCTGTGAGCATCATCTGGGCAGGTAATTGAGAGGCACGCGTCCGCACCGCATTAGCCATAATTAACTCAAACAGTGTATCAGGAAGGCTGAGATATATAACGTAGAATCTAGGAGCTATACCATACCATATATCTAAGCCCAGCAGGCAGCAGCTCGCAGAGTATCCGAGATTGGCGAGATCTGTGAGCGAGCGCGGTGCGAGATATCACTACAACTTCCCCACCTTTATAGACATATATACTAGGGTTTCGTCCGGCCCACGCGTCTCGGCGGCACCCGCTTCGGGAGGGGGAGAGGGAGGGAGAGAGAGAAGAGGAAAATGGTCGGAAGCAAAAAGTGTTTGGAAGGAGAAGCAGGATTCGATCGGATGAGAAGCCGGTGAAGCGAAAGAGAAATAGAGGAGGAGGCCCAAAAGGGAAGGAGAAGCCTGGGAAGCCGCTTTCGGCGAAATCCGCTTCAAACAATCTGGGCCACACGATGGAAGATCGAACGACCGTGATAATTTGAAGCGACATGGACAGTTGTTCTGGTGGTGGAGCCATTCCCTTTTGTAGCGGTGAACGGAGTATATACAGTCTCTGCGGCCCCTGCTACACGTTAGCTACTCAATGATACGGAGTAGAGTATATACGAATCAACGCCTTTACGTGTTGCTAGGGAGGCTGTTTGGTTTGATGCCTAGCATATAGTCAGTGTTATTAATCGAAATTTTTAACTGCGGCCATCAGCTTGTACCTGACGAATATGGGGCACGGGGCGCCGTAGTTAAGGCCTGTTTGGATTCACGAACTAAATTTTAGTCAGCTAAATTTATCTGCTAGGGGTCCATACGGCTCAACCTAAAGATCAGCTAAAGTTTAGCTGAGTCTATTAGCTGGAGGATCAAACACTCTTGTTAAACTTTTGCTGGGAAAACCTTTAGCTACATTTTAGCCGCATACAGACAAGATTAGCGGCAGATGCGGCGTCGTGTGCTTAGCAGCCGTTAGCGGCAGATGCGGCGTCGTGTGCTTAGCAGCCGTTTGGTTGAATCATATTTTTCTTGACTTGCTCAAAAGGTTCTGTGGTCTTGTCTTAAATTATGCTATATGGCCACTGGAACCCGAGTAGCTAGGCAGTATCCCGATATGCAATCCACAACTTGTGTATATATGACCTCCGATGACCGATCGTGTCTTGGGAACATAAATAGTTATCAAGGTGTCTTTAATCCAGAGGTGCCACATGGGAACAATAGTCAAGTCAATTATATATGGTTAGTGCAAAATTCATCCTAGAGAGTGCATTCTGCATTTCGTTTAAAATTAGTAAGTGGATCCATTGACCTGTCGGTAGCGGTCAATTAAAAATGTTTTGCCAGGCAATAAGCGTGATGATGTATAGACGTGAAACGAAATCATATTTAACCCTCATGACGTTACAATGGCCAGGAGTTGAGACGCCACTGTGGGCATCTTCGAGATGCCATCGTCGTAGATTCCAACGGCGAGAGCATGGATCGGATGGATATAATATATCTAAACTTAATCGATCGAACGTAAAATAATTTGACTCAGTACAAAACCAGAAATTGTTATATTTTGGACAAAGGTGTTGAGTTACACGGACCGACGAGTTCAATATAAAAGCTTCAATTGTTAGAGAAGGGTTGAAAATTTATTTATATTTCAACATTCCTCCTCTCACGTATTGGATACAGAAAACGCCTCAAAAGTGGAAAAATAGAATCCGGCTGCAACTGCTTTATTTAACTACGACGTCCACCAAGGTTCAGAATTGAAACCTCCACCACTCATACTATGTTGAGTTGGAGGCACACCAACCAATTTAACCCAATAGCTTTACCTGTTAAGGAAAGATGGGGTGACAAATTCACTTAACAAGAGTGAGAACCTAAGGTGAACGGCTAGAGATGCCCATGTGAGCATGCACCTTTCTCGGGCCAAGGGGTTAAAATAATCTGACCTTTTGGGACAAAGGTGTCGACTTGTGTGGACTAAAAAGCTCAATCTAAGAGCTTGAATAAATTGTTAGGAAAAGATGGGCAATTCACTTATACCTCAATATTTCCCCTCACGTACAAGATACCTCACACCTCAAACATGGAAATAGGAGCCATCTACAGTAGCTTTATTTAACTACTCCCGCCAAATCGAGGCCTCGGTCACTGATACTATATTGAGTTGCATGCATCGACCAATTTAACTCAGTAGCTTTAGATGTTAGAAAAAGGTGACCAATTTATTTATATACTTCAAGAAGAGTGAGAACCTAAGGTCATGGAAGGAGTTGTGATGTTGCATGAAACGATTCATGAGTTGCATAGGAAAAAACAAGATGGTGTGATCTTAAAAACTAGATTTCGAAAAAGCCTATGATAAATTAAAATGGCCGTTTATACAACAGGTCCTCAGAATGAAAGGATTCTCACCAACTTGGTGCGAATGGATTTCAAAAGTCATGTCTGGAGGGAGTGTTGCAGTAAAAGTCAATGATAATGTAGGCCACTATTTCCAAACCAGGAAAGGAGTGCGCGCGGGGGGGGGGGGGTGTTTCCGTTATCTCCAATTCTGTTTAATATAGGGATTGACATGCTGGCTATCTTTATTTCACGAGCTAAAGAAAGTGAACAAATTCAAGGGGTTGTTTTACATTTGGTAGATGAGGGACTTTCAATCCTTCAGTATGCAGATGACACTGTCATCTTTATGGACAATGATCTAGAGAAGGCAAAAAACATGAAGCTTTTACTTTGTGCTTTTGAACAGCTATCATGGCTCAAGATCCACTTCCATAAGAGCGAATTGTTCTGTTATGGAACAACCAAAGCTAATCAAAATAAATATGTACAAATTTTTGGGTGTGATTTGAGGTCATTTCCATTTAGATATCTGGGAATCCCTATGCATCATAGAAAGCTCTTAAATAAAGACCGGAAGCATGTTGAAGAACGTTTTCAAAAGAGGCTGAATTGTTGGAGAAGCAAAATGTTATCGGTAGGAGGAAGGCTTGTTCTGATTAACGTTTGAATAGTCTCCCCATGTTCATACTTTCCTTTTTTGAAGTACCTAGAGGGGTTCTAAAGAAGTTGGACTATTTTAGGTTACGATTTTTTTGGCAGAACGACGAACATAAGAAAAAATATAGATTGATTAAGTGGGAGGTAGTTTCTACGCCGAAAGATCAAGGGGGGTTGGGAGTCCTAAACTTAGACGTACATAACAGGTGTTTCCTAAGCAAATGGCTTTTTAGGTTGCTGAATGGAGATGGGATCTGGCAACAATTGCTTAGGAACAATTATTTAAGAAACAAAACTTTGACACATGTTCAATACATGCCTGGGGACTCCCAGTTTTGGGCTGGCCTTATGAAGGTAGAGGAGGAGTTCCTATCGTTGGGCAAGTTTAATCTAGGCGACGGGTCTCAAGCGCGATTTTGGGAGGACTCGTGGATAAGACCGCGTCCTTTAAAATCTCTCTTTTCCGCATTATATAATATTGTTAGGAAGAAAAGCGCATCTGTAAGAATGGTGTTGTCTACTATACCATTAAATGTGGCTTTCAGAAGATCTCTAGTAGGTGTTAATTTACAAGCATGGCACGAGGTGGTCGCCATGGTTGTAGATGTAAGTTAACAAACCAAAGGGATCGTTTCGTGTGGGGGCTACATCAGAATAGATTGTTTTCAATCAAATCCATGTACAAAGCCGTTTTAGGAGTTGAAGCTATACCTTATAACACTTTAATATGGAAATTGAAACTGCCTCTCAAAATCAAAGTATTTTTGTGGTATTTGTATAAGGGAGTAATCTTAACAAAGGACAAT